>PVIC010007323.1:0-51539 GCA_004025085.1 Thryonomys swinderianus | reverse complement strand
TTTTTTTTTTTTTTTGGTGATACTGAGGATTGAACACAGGGTCTTCCATATGCTAGTCGAGTGCTGTACTGCTGAGCTACATTCTAACTCTATTTAGAATTTATTTATTTATTTATTTTATTTTTGAGACAGGGTCTTGCTTTGTAGTTCAGGCTGGCCCTGAGCTCACTATGTAGCCCAGGCAAGTCTCGACCTCAGCAGGCCTTCTGTCTCTGCCTCCCAGGTTCTGGGATTACAGGCGTGAGCCACCACGCCCGGCTAGAATTTATTTTTGTGCATAATGTAAGGTAGCACTATGATTTGTACCTGATAGATTTAACATTCTTTTTTTTTTTTTTCTCTTTTGGTACTATTGGAGATTGACCCCAGTGCCTTCACATTGAGCTACATCTCCAGCTGTTTTAAAAATTTTTGTTTTGTTTATTAAGACAGGATCTCACTGTGTGTAGTTCAGGCTGGTTTTGAATTCTACATGTAGCCCAGGTTGACCTTGAACTCACAGCAATCCTCCTGCCTCAGCCTTCTAAGTGTTGGGATCACAGGTGTGTCCCAGCACACCTCACCTAAAATTTTTTTTGAGTCAGGGTATCACTTTGTAGTTCAGGCTGGCCCTGAGCTCACTATGTAGCCCAGGCAAGCCTCGAACTCAGCAATCCTCCTGCCTCTGCCTCCCCGAGTGCTGGGATTACAGGCGTGAGCCACCATGCCCTGCTCTGTGCTATATGGTATTGATTGCTGGTGGGTGTGAGTCACCACGCCCAGCATTGTATGTGGTTACTGGGATCAGACTCAGGATTTTGCACTTGGGAGGCAGATGCTGGAACCACTGAACTAAATCTCCGGCTCCCTCACCTAAAATTTTTTATTGAGACATTTTGTTAAGTCAGTATATTGCCAAGTTTATTTGAACTTGTGCTCTTCCTGTCCCAGTGTCTCAAAATTCTGAGATTATAAATGTATGCTATCATGCCCAGGTATATTCTGACTAAATCAGAGGTAATTCATTATTAGCAGTGGATAGTTCTGACTGGTTTTGACTTCTTTTAAAAATACAGGGAACCAGCCAGATGCAGTGTCGCAACCCTGTAGTCTCAACAGGGCTGAGGAAGGAGCCTTTCCTTACCACAGGGATTCAGGGGCAGTCTGGACAACACAAGACTCTGTTGGGGATTTAGCTCAGTGGTACCATGCCTGTCTTGTAAGTGTAAGGTCCTAAGTTCAGACCCTGATATCAAAAAAAAAAAATAGGGTACTGAAGAAATGAAAACAATAAATTACCTTCTGAGCTGGTGATACATAGTTCAGTGATAGAGTACTTGACTGAGTTGTACTAGGCCCCAACACTAACCAGTAATGACCCAAAAAACCTGAATACTTTTTACATGAATTAAACATTTAAAAAAAAAGAAATTTTATTTCCTAAAATTTGGTTTGGCTGGAAAAATTGTAGATTGATAAGTAAAAGTTCTACATTGTTTAAATTTGTTATGATAAGGTAAGGTTATAAAAGAAGATTGACAATCCCCCCTTCCTTTCTTCCCCCAGCACTTGTGGAACAAACCCAGGGAGCACTGAGCTACATCCTAAACCTTTCTTAAAACTTTAATTTTGGGGGCGGGGATTTAGCCCAGTGCTTCCAGTGCCTGCCTCACAAGGGCTCCCCGATAACCACACACCACAGTGCTGGGCGTCGTGACTTGCATCCACTAGCAGTCAGTACCATACACCACAATGCTGAGCGTGGTGGTTCATGCCTGTAATCCTAGCATTCAGAAGGCAGAGGCAGGAAGATTGCTGAGTTTGAGACTTACCTGGGCTACATAGTGAGCTCAGGGCCAGCCTGAACTACAAAATGAGACCCTGTCTCAAAAAAAAAAACAACTTTAATTTTAGAACATGGTGAGGTTGGCCTCAAACTTAAGTTCTCCTGCTATACATTTATAGTTGGACAGAACCAATAGAACAGTGTTAACTTTTGAAACATTGCTAGTGATTTGCTGATTTTTCTGATAAATTCATTGAAATTTATTACCACCAGTTACCCAGGACATTTCAATTTCTGAACCAGTCACAGTACAGCAAGTTAATTACCCTTTTTCCCTTTGT
This sequence comes from Thryonomys swinderianus, assembly GCA_004025085.1. Classification (NCBI taxonomy): domain Eukaryota; kingdom Metazoa; phylum Chordata; class Mammalia; order Rodentia; family Thryonomyidae; genus Thryonomys; species Thryonomys swinderianus. The sequence goes on along the minus strand of PVIC010007323.1, from coordinate 49,433 downwards.
ATATCTAGAAGAAAATTCAGATGAATTGCCTGGGGAACGACAAAGAAAACGCCACAAGTCAGATAGTACTTCTCTTTCTTTTGATGAAGGCCTGGCTCTCTGTGTAATAAGGGAGATATGCTGTGAAAGAAGTAATAGCAGTGAATCAACAGAGACTCCATCAAACCTGGTAATGTTCTTATTTTAAGTAAAATAATCTTAGTTTTACAGTGTAGGCCTAATATGCCTGCAGAGAGAATGCATGCGTATGGCATGAGGGTGCTGCTGAACACAGTGGTAGATTTTAGTTGCAGATGAAACAATTATATCTCTGCCTCCAATCCCAGGTTTAGGGGAAGAGTGGAAAACAGTGGCATAGCACTGCAATTAGGAAAATTAGTACAAATATCCATTGTTATTTATTTTTTTCAGACAGGTCTCATGTATTCCAAACTGTTTTTTGTTTTCTTTCTTTAGTTTTTTTGAGACAGTCTTGCTTTGTAGTTTATATGCAGGGCTTGAACTCAGTATGTAACCCAGCCGGGCCTTGAACTCAATACAGTGCTCTTGCCTCAGCCTTCTGAGAGCTGGGATTATAAGCAGGCACCACCATGCTGTGTTAAATATTCATAGTTATTTATATCACTTTAATGTGTTAGTCTTCACGAACCACTGTACCATGAGTAAATTCTGATATGTTGGCATGTAGAGGAATCTGAGAATTTTAAAGTTACACATTTTGTTTTGTTTTGGTTTTTTGAGACAAGGTGTTGCTTTGTAGTTCAGGCTGGCCCTGAGCTTACTATGTAGCTCAGGCAAGTCTCGAACTCAGCAGTCCTCTTGCCTCTGCCTCCTGAGTGCTGGGAATACGGGTTTGAGCCACCAAGCCTGGCATTTGTGATATGTGGTACTGATTGTCAGTGGGTGTGAGCCACCACACCCGGTATTGTTGTATATGGTAACCGGAGATTGAACTGGGGACCTTGCACTTGCTAGGCAAGCACTGGAACCGCTGAGCTAAATCTCCACTGAGCTAAATCTCCAACCCAGTTACACATTTTTTAAAAAAAGAATGAAACTGGAAATCTGGTTCAATCATTTGTCTTAGGATTCTAAAGGCAAACTTAATCTTGAATAGTTCAAGTGAAAAAGTCTTTTAGGGGATGGGGCTTTAACTTAGTGGTAGAGTACTTAGCTTACACAAAGCCATGCGTTCAGTACTCGGCACTGCAAACAACAAACAGCACCTTGAGTTCAAAGGATTGCCTTGAATTCAAAGCCAGCCTGAAGCACATAAAGAGACCCTGTCTCAGAAAACAGCAAAGTATCAGAATTCAAGTTAAATAATGTATTTAGAGTCTGTATTTAGAGTCTGTATATGCTTTTTACTTCATTTTCATTTACCTCATGGGAATGTTAATCTCAACACTCTCAGTGTCCACGTGTGGGTGGGGAAACTAAGATTTAGAAGTTGTTTTTTTTTTTTGAGACAGGGTCTCGTTTTGTAGTTCAGGCTGGCCCTGAGCTCACTATGGTGCCCAGGCAAGCCGCTGCGAACTCAGCAATCCTCCTGTCCCTGCCTCCCGAGTGCTGGGATTACAGGCGTGAGCCACCACGTCCTGCATTGTGGTATGCGGTGTTGATTGTTGGTGGGCGTGTCTCCACACCCAGCATTATGCGTGGTTACTGGGGATCAAACTCAGGACCTTGTGCTTGCGAGGCAGGCGCCGGAACCACTGAGCTAATCCTCCGGCCCCAGATTTAGAAGTTTTAAATAATTTTTTTCTAGTTAAATAATTATCACAGTTGAAATCGATCCAAGTTAGATATTTCTGTCTAAAATGTTGAAGATCTTTATAGATCCAGCCTATCTAGTTCTTTTAAAATCTGTAGAATTTAAGTTTGTTGTTTTTTTTAAATTGCCCACATTTTTTTTTTGGTACTGGGAATCGAACTAAGGACCTTGTGCTTGGCAGGCAGGTTCAGCTCTGCTGGGCTGAGTCTCTGGCCCTAGACAAAACTTTTAGAAACAATTCTCAATATTGTGTTCTTCATTGTTCCTTGCAGTAGGAGTTGGCAGACTTTCTCTAAAGAACTGATGCTTATGTGTTTGGGCTCTGGGCTATCAGTCTCTGTTGTAGCTTAATTGTGTTGTGACAGACATAGACAACAGATAAACGGGTGGCCAAGGCTGTTACAAATGCTGCCCACTTTGCAGACCTTTGCCATAAGAACATGCTAAGATTCAATTTTTCTTCCGAGTGGCCTCATTTTAATGCCTGTTCACTAAAAAGTTTAATTAATTGAATGGTTTAGTTTGTTAGGCTGCTCCTATTAAAGATGTTAGTGTATTCTGTTCTGATTGTCAATAGATCTCTTGAACTGCATCTTGATGAATGTTGATTTTACTGTTTTCCTAGTATCTAAGTTTTTGACCTCAGTAGTTAAATAATAATGTTTTTTGTTTTTAGAAGTGATAGAAATCATTAATCCAAATTTTTTATAGATGAAATACCTGTAGCCTTTAGAAGTTATGTATTCATAGTTTAAATAGCTACTTGCTTGCTAATTGAGAATAATGTTTATATACTGACTTGTAGACCAATGTATATAATTTCTTTTCAGTTTTAGCCTTTTAGCCTTTTTATCCTTTCAGCCTTCCACTGTGCTAAAATCTTTTAGTTTGTAGCCATCCTGTCTTTAGCTATGGATAGCAAGCGTTAGGAACCAGGTGGTCGTGCTTGGTTATGTAACTTAAGAAATCTTAAAATGAGAAATAAAATGAACAGATACAGAATTTAAAAAATGAAGTTGGGATACTCACAGAAGAAATTTTTGAGCTGGACATGGTGCCATGTCTGCAGTCCCAGCTACTTGAGAGGGCAAAGCAGGATGATTTCAAGTTTGAGTACAGCCTGGACAATTTAATAGCTCTCTATTGAAAATATTCCCAGTTGCCTTGAACACACTTATCCCATTGTTTTGTCACTTCTGAAGCAGTTCTGAAAGCCCTCTCCCCTTTTATTTGTGGCATCATGGATTGAACTCAGGACCTTGCGCTTTCAGGACAGGTGAGGTGCCACTGAGCTAAATCCCCAGACCCCTTTTGTATCTTTAAGAGGTGGGACTAAAGCTGCTGAGTGCCATTTAAGAGAAAGGCAGGCTGATAAAAGTACTACAGTGTGTCTTCTGCTTTCTTCACCATCTGGCATGGTGCAACTTCTGCCTCTTCCCCAAAGTCACAGTGATCATAAAGGGTAAATGTTTTGAATCAATTCAGGACATTGGGGCAGTTATGACAGCACAGCTAAACACATGGAAGAGGACTTCTAGAACTGTTTTAGAGAGTGGCAAGAATGATGGGATAAAAGTATTTTAGGTGGTGGGAGGCATTTCACGGGGGATTAATGACACCATGTCTTTTACTATTCATAATACATTTTTAAATATTCAGCATTCACTGGGGTTTTTGATCATACCTTCTAAGATTTAGAAACTTAAATTATTTCATTGATGATAAGTATGAAAATTATAGTGTCCAGACTGGTGTAGGAAACAGGGTAGGTCTAGCTGTATAGTTCCTATTTAGTAAAGGAGGAGAGTATATCTATTGGAGAGAGATAAAAGTGTTAGTATAGTCATTTCGGTATGCACCTCTGTGCCAAGGGGCCTTTGTCCTTTGCCTTTATGTAATGAGATATTTTTTTTTTTGAGACAGGGTCTTGCTTTGTAGTTCAGGCTGGCCGTGAACTCACTGTGTAGCCCAGGCAAGCCTTGAACTCAGCTACTGGGATTATAGGTGTGAGCCACCACCTCTGACATTGTGTGGTATGTGGTTACTGAGATAGAACCAGGGACCTTGCACTTGCTAGGCGGGCTCAGGAACCACTGAGCTAAATCTCCAGCCCTGTGATGAGATTTTTAACAGGGAAAATAGTATTGATGTAATACTCTTGAGCCTTAATCTATTCTAGTGTGTAGTGTGACTGTGAAGAGGAAATAGAGGCAAGCTGTGCAGAGGCCAAGAGGTCATGTATATTTTCACTTTTTTTCAACCCCTTTAGGATCTGGATGATGGTGTAAGTGAAAATTCAGGTGATTGGTTGGATCAGGATTCAGTTTCAGATCAATTCAGTGTAGAATTTGAAGTTGAATCTCTTGACTCAGAAGATTATAGTCTTAGTGAAGAAGGACAAGAACTATCAGATGAAGATGATGAGGTAATTTTTTTCCTTTAATTATCTTAGAAAGTTATTTTTTTTTGTTCATTGACTGATGAGATTGAAGATGTGATATAAAGATTTCACTCGAAACTTTAAAATATTTAATTCCATTCCCCTCTTTGAATTTTAAATTGCTTTTTGTGAAAGTAAAATATGGACACAGTTAAAGTCAAGTAATACCACCACATCTGTTTCTTGGAAGTGACTGATAACTTTTCTATTTCCCTGTTACTTAATAGCAATATAAATCTTGAACATTTCATTTATTTATTAATTTTTTTTTAACTTTTTTTTTTTTTGAGACAGGGTCTCACTTTGTAGTTTAGGCTGGCCCTGAGCTCACTATGTAGCCCAGGCAAGCCTCGAACTCAGCAATCCTCCCGAGTGCTGGGATTACAGTTGTGAGCCACCATGCCCGGCCACTGTAATTTTTAATAAAATTTTACAGGTTTATTTTGCATATAGAAATACTCATGAAAAAAATTGAAATAACTTACAAGAAATTGTTCATGAGTATTACTTGAACAACATTAGTTTCATGTAGTTATTTGCATAATAAAACCTTATTGTATAAAACGTTCTAGAAGGTGGTTAATCAATGAAATTAACTAGAAACCATTTTACTTACTGATATCAGAACAGAAAAATTAGAATTCATTTCTATCAAGACATAGTCTACTTTTTTTTGAAGACAGGGTCTCACTTTGTAGTTAACGCTGGCCCTGAGCTCACTATGTAGCCCAGGCAAGCCTCGAACTCAGCAATCCTCCTGTCTCTGCCTCCCGAGTGCTGGGATTACAGGCGTGAGCCACCACGCCCGGCTTTTTTTAACATTTTATTTTTAATGTCTTACCTATTGAGTTTTGTCATAATTTATAAGGATTTTGTTGTCTTCAATTTTTTTTCTTTTGTGGTACTGGGGATCGAACTCAGGACCTTGTGCTTGCCAGGTTGGCCTGTGGTGCCACTGAGCTAAATCCCTGGCTCTGCTCTGTTTTTTGTTTTTGTTTTTTTTTTTTTTTGGCTTTTTGGAGACAGGGTCTTGCTTTGTAGTTCAGGCTGGCCCTGAGCTCACTATGGTGCCCAGGCAAGCCGCCGCGAACTCAGCAATCCTCCCGTCTCTGCCTCCCGAATGCTGGGATTACAGGCGTGAGTCACCACGCCCAGCATTATATGTGGTAACCGGGGATCGAACTCAGGTCCTTACGCTTGCGAGGCAGGCGCCGGAACCACTGAGCTAACCCTCCGGCCCTGCTCTGTTTTTCTTTACACTCACTCAGTTTTAACTTTGTCACTGAATTTTTCATACATAGTAGTGATACATATTATTTGTTTAGGGCTTAGAACTAAGAAACTCATAGTTGATAAAAGGTAGTGAATTGATGTTGATAAATTTGTTTTGTTAGGTATATCGAGTTACTGTGTATCAGGCAGGGGAAAGTGATACAGATTCATTTGAAGAAGATCCTGAAATTTCCTTAGCTGTAAGTACATAATTTTTAAAGGAATTAAAAATACTACTAAAGTATTAGAGAATATATATCTAATTAGACAAATATATCAACTCTCCTTGAAATGCATTTTGGGTGGGAGAGTGGTACTGACAGTTGCGTCCAGGGCTTTCACACTGAGATATATCTCCAGTCCTTTAGTATTTTATCCTGAGACAGTGTCTTGCTAAATTACCTAGACTTACAATCCTCCTGCCAGAGGATCCTAAGAGTGTCTCAATTAGAGGTATGTGCCACCACGCCTGCCTATGAGTTGGTTTTTATAAAGTGACAGCTTTTAAGTCTGATTTGAAGTAGTGCATTTTATTTGTTGTGGAATCTGTGGTGGAATTTGAACTTCATTGTATTGGATCCTTTGAAGTGAACCTTACTACTGGTATGTGGGAAAATTGTTGTCCTTGGTTTTAGAAAATAGTGGAAATCACTTTTGAAAGTTAAAGAGAATCAGTGTGATAGAATAAGTGGTTCCTACCCTTATTGCTACTGTTTTGTGTCAGTTGTCAGGCACCCTAAAAAGTTTTATTTTTCATGGCATAATGGAAAGTCCCTTTTATTGCAGTTTTCCCATGTAAAGACTTCTCAAGTAAGAGCCATGTGTCATTACAGAGAATATGTGTGTGATCAGCAGAAGTGGGACTAAGGATAGTAGACTTTAGCTGGCAGTGAACAAAATTGTGGCATTTCTTTTATGGGTAGAGTTAGAGAACACTTGGTTGAGCTATAGTTTTCAAGTACTAATTTTTGAGGAGTCTTAGTGTTGGGTGGAAGGCTTTCTGGTAGGAGAGGCAAGTTGGATCTAGCCACCTAGGGTAGACTCTAGGTCAGGGTCTAGGATTAAGCCCTTAAGGAAGTTAGATATAGGCTTCAGTACAGGTGAAAAGATCCTGTGGCACTTGCTCTAACTAATGGATCAGGTGTGCATCTATAGTCAGAAAGATAACTTCACAGGTACACCATCAGTACTATAACAAATACATTTTTAGTTTTGAGATTTTCTCAGCACTGTAAGGCTAACACTTAGAATCATGTACTAGATGAAACACTGTTGTTACCTGTTAAGTTTTTTTCTTCCCAGTTTGGTGTTGAGTTTTAAAAAAATATTTTAAAAATTACTGTGTTTTATAGGTGTACAATATAATTTTTTTATTTTTTTTTGAGGAATTCATCCTAGGTCTGTAGTCAGTTAAAATGAACACCCATATCTCATAGTTCTTTTGTATGGGAGAATGAAAGCATTATTCTTTTTTTTTTTTTTTTGCTTTTTTGGAGACAGGGTCTCGCTTTGTAGTTCAGGCTGGCCCTGAGCTCACTATGGTGCCCAGGCAAGCCGCCGCGAACTCAGCAATCCTCCTGTCTCTGCCTCCCGAGTGCTGGGATTACAGGCGTGAGCCACCACACCCAGCATTATATATGGTAACCGGGGATCGAACTCAGGTGCTTGCGCTTGCAAGGCAGGCGCCGGAACCACTGAGCTAACCCTCCGGCCCCGAAAGCATTATTCTTGGTAAACTTAATAGTATTCAACATTAACTGTAGTTGTACATGTTAACTGTATTATGTAAAATATGAAATGTTAGCAGTTGATTTCTGAAAATTTTACCTCTGACATGCTGAAGTTGCTAACACTGCTGTGATTAGCAATTAAAGAGTAGAAACTAACTCTCTTGCTTCATTGAAGGACTATTGGAAGTGTACTTCGTGCAGTGAAATGAATCCTCCCCTTCCATCACATTGCAACAGATGTTGGGCCCTTCGTGAGAATTGGCTTCCTGAAGATAAAGGGAAAGATAGGGGGGAACTCCTGGAGAAAGCCAAATTAGAAAACTCAACACAGCCGGATGAGGGCTTGGATGTGCCTGATGGTAAAAAAATTGCAGCAAATGATTCCAGGGAGTCGTGTGTTGATGAAGATGGTGATAAAGTCACACAGGCCTCCCAGTCACAAGAAAGTGAGGACTTTTCTCAGCCATCAACTTCCAGTAGCATTATTAATAGCAGCCAAGAAGATGGTAAAGAGTTGGAAAAGGAAGAAATGCAAGAGAAAGAAGAAACTGTGGAATCTAGTTTTCCTCTTAATGCCATTGAACCTTGTGTGATTTGCCAAGGGCGACCTAAAAATGGTTGCATTGTTCATGGCAAAACAGGACACCTTATGTCATGTTTCACCTGTGCAAAGAAGCTAAAGAAAAGAAATAAGCCCTGCCCAGTATGCAGACAGCCAATTCAAATGATCGTGCTAACTTATTTCAACTAGCTGACATACCCATAAAAGTATATATTTTAAATTTCTAACTATATAAGCCTAAAAATTTAGACAACACAGATTTTATGAACATACATCAAAGCAAAAAATATAGGTAGGACATTTAAATTTAACTTATTAGTGCCTTTTGTGTAGGGAGGAGGAAAAGTATGTGGAAAGGGTTAATATTTAAAATGTAGATACTCTGAAACCAACCCATAGTTTCTCTCCTCTTCTAGTTCTTATTTATATTTGGTGCTATGTTATATAGATAAAAATGTAATCTTCAGTGTAATAGTAAAAATAACCAAAATTGGTAATAATTTAGATTATAAATGACAACATAGGTCATAAGTGTTACTCAACATTCAGCTCTGCAACTTAGTTCTCATTTTATATACTTAAGGATTACTAATGTAGTATTGATTGTCTAAATTTTTAGGTTTAGCATATGTATATTATTTATTGATTTACAAATAAATGATTTATTGAACATTTACATATTGTTTCAAGAACGTAATTATTGAATCTTACATTTTTTCCATAGTCTGAGTAATCAGAGGCTCAGGCCTGAGTTCTCCCTTTTGGAGTGACCATGCTCTCTTACCTTGGTAATATGCACATCACTGCTCAGTGTAGTGCAGTTTGGAGCCTCTAAGACACTGAACAAGAGCAAGTCAGTGTTGCAAGTTACAGGGCCAGATAATGCTCTTCTCCCTGTGATGTTCATAGGTGGGATAATTTTACTAGTAAAAAGATTGATAAAAGTAATTACATCTGTTTATACTCCAGTGGTACAAGCTGCCCAGTGGGATAGTTTGCATGTACCACAGGCAGCTCAAGTCACAGGAACATGTAAAAGCCAAGAGCCTGTGGATGCTAGAGCCTGAGGGTTAGCTCCTGGCATCATTTAGTTTAGATACTTTAAATTTCTAGTGTTTTAAAGATGCTAATTAATGTGTAGGCTCTTTATGGTAACTACAAGTAGTCATAACATCGCATTATGAAACATAGTGTAACTTGCCACAGGATGCTGAAATGAGTTTGATGTATTTACAAAATTGTTTTGAGCATAAAAAAGTACTAATTGATAAAGAGTAGTGGGTGTAGGTCAGTGGAGGAGTATGTTTAGCATATGTGAAGACCTGCGTTTGATTCCTAGGACAACAAAATCTCCCTCACTAAAAAGCCAAAACCTAAGAAAACCCCTCATAAATTGTTTAAAAGTTCGTGGTAATATTTCTCATCATTTGCTTAGCTTTCAGTTATAATAGATGTGTGTGTGTGTGTGTGTGTGTGTGTGTGTGTGTGTGTTGCTGGGGATTGAACTCAAGGCCTCTGAACGATAGTCCCACACTTGAAGGAATTTTTCCTGTTTACAAATAATGCTTTAAAAAGACGCGTCTTAAAGCCATCTGCATGTAGATGTTCAGAAATGTTGAATATGTCAACAAATTACAGAGTGGACCAGTGAGGCCCGAACTCATGAAAAGCAGCATGAAATAGACCAAGAGCAGTGTTGCAATAAGCAGGTAAGATTATCTGTAGATTTAATAATTTATCAGGTAATATATCTGAAATATATATAACGTTGTGGAAATATTTTGAGTAAAGGAGAACCATAAGGGGTTGTCTTCAGAAGGAGATGATCCTGAAACATAGTTGGATTTAATGATTTTTTTTTTTTTTTTTTGAGACAGGGTCTCGCTTTGTAGTTCAGGCTGGCTCTGAGCTCACTATGTAGCCTAGGCAAGCCTTGAACTCAGCAATCCTCCTGCTTCTGCCTGCTGAGTGCTGGGATGACAGGTGTGAGCCACCACGTCTGGCTAATGATTTTTTTAAAAAACATTTTTCAATTAAAAAAATTTTTTTTGAGACAGGGTCTTGCTTTGTAGTTCAGGCTAGCTCTGAGCTCACTATGTAGCCCAGGCAAGCCTTGAACTCAGCAGTCCTCCTGTCTCTGCCTCCTAGTGCTGGGATTACAGGCATGAGCCACCACGCCTGGCACTGTGATATGTGGTATTGATTGGTGGTGGGCGTGAATCTCCACGCCCAACATTGTATGTGGTTACCGGAGATCGAACTCAGGACCTTGCACTTGGGAGGCAGGCGCTAGAACCAGTGAGCTAACCCTCCGGCCCTAATTTTTTTTTTTTTTTTGAGACAGGGTCTTGCTTTGTATGTAGTTCAGGCTGGCCCTGAGCTCACTATATAGCCCAGGCAAGAGTCGAACTCAGCAATCCTCTTGCCTCTGTCTTTTGAGTACTGGGATTACAGGTGTGAGCCACCACACCCACCACTGTAGTGTGTGGTACTGGTTCTTGGTGGGAGTGAGTCACCACACCTGGTATTGTACCTGGTTACCAGGGATTGAAGCAGGACCTTGCACTTGGTAGGCAGGCACCAGAACCACTGAGCTAAATCTCTAGCCCTTTTTTATGATTTTTTAAAAAAGCCAATTATTTTTTTTCTCATCTTTGTTTCAATCCCAAGTCTTCACTGCCTTCAGAATGTTGCCACTAATTAGATATCCTGGCAATAGTTTAAACTTTTTTGCTGGGTGCAGGGGGTTTGTTAACTTTGAGTCAAAATCTTGCTATGTATCCTAGATTGATCTCAAATTCCTGGTATCCTCTTGCCTCAGGTTCCCAAGGGCTAAAATTACAGGTGATTGCTACAACACCCAGGCCTAAAGTCAGTCTTGCGTAATGTTTACCCTCCTAAGTCCAAAACTTCACCATTAAAAACTTGTCATTTTGGATGAATTTCATTTGCTAGAGTTAAGTTTTAATACTTATGTGGGTCTTTAGTTTTAGTTCACAACTTGGCAGGCTACCACTCATTATTAATTGGGCATCAAGGTTGTAGGAGCAGCTCTCTAAACTTATTTTGATGCTTTGTTTTTTGGTCCTGGAATTAAATACAGGTCCTCATGAGGGCTAAGCCTGTAGTGTGCCATTGTGATGTGCTTCCAGCCCTGCTTGAGTGCCTTACATCTCCCTCATATTTTGTAAGTAGATAATTTATTAGATACAGTGGTATTATTTTCTTGGTTTAAGTACTGGGGAAAAATACTTGTTCGTAGGATATGATCTGATTTGCTAGATCAGTTTAGACTTTGAGAGCTCTGTAAAGTTTAATGGGGAGACTGAATTCAAAATCATTCATTAAATGGTACCTCAGTTGTCAGATTCAGTTTGTTCCATGTTCATTTTCAAACACTGTATAAAGATAAAGAATTGAACTATTTATTTATTTATTTTTATTTATTTGGTGCAGTACCAGGGATCAAGTTTAGGTCCTTGTGCTTCCAGGGTAGGTGCAGTACCACTGGAGCTAAATCTCCGGCCCTGAATATATTTTTTCTACATGAAATAGTGGAAGACCAAATAATTGGTTTGGAGGCCCCAAATTATACTTAAATTAACTTTTCCAGGATATTTCAAAATGTTTTTATTTTTAATTTTTTTTAAAACTATCATGATTTCAGTTTTCCTCTTAGCTGTACTGCTATTACTTTCTTTGGAGCCATGGCTGATATTTTATGTAAATATAGTGCAAAGGAAAAAATGACCCACAATGATGGTTGTACTAATGGACTGACAGGAGCACTGGGCGCTTAGGCTGATACTCGCCCTTTGTCCATGGTGAGATGCAGTGTTAGAATCTCAGCCTATGCAGGTTATTTCAGATTGGATGTTTGGTTTGATAGTTACCAACCCTGAGCAGTTTTTTTCTGAGTAGGGGAAAGTAGGGGAAACTGAGTAGGCTTGGAGCCATTAGACAGCAAGTATCACTGTACTTAGTACTTAGTGACCTTGGAGATGATAAATGTTTAGTATGCTCTTCTCTTTGAGTACTGGGGATTGAACCCAGGGTCTCTACACTGAGCCAATCCCCCCCACCCTTTAACTTTTTGAGACAAGGTCTCAGTTGCTAAATACCCAGGATGGGCTCAAATTTGCAATTCTGCCTCACTTGGTCTCTCAAGAGTACTGGGAATACAGACATGCACTACCATCACACCTAGCTAATCTGTTCTAGTAAGTTAATGTTAACAGTATTCCTTTTAATCTATTTATGGTCAAACATTTCCAATACCCAGGTTAGATAACCTTGAATTGACCCTTGTTAGTATATTATCTTGGCTGTTGACATTGATATGTTACTTTGTATTTTCCTGTTCACCACTGAAGAAGTGACATGGATTTGTGTCCTCCCAACTCTGATAAAGTATATTGTGTACACACATAGATATTAAGCAGCTGTATAGTTTTCTGACTTAGAAAAGGACAACTTTAAAATCATAAAAAAGTATTATAATAAGTAATTGGCAAAAGGAAACATTTTAAGAAAATTGATCTTTGGGGGCCGGGGATGTACCTCTGTGGTGTGGTTGCCTGCCTGGCAAGTGCAGTGTTCTGAATTTAATCCCTAGTTCCATACACACTTAAGAGCTAAGGTGTCAGAACTGTAACAACCGAAAAAGCTTTTCTTAAATCTATATAAAAAATACTGTTTTGCTGGGCGTGGTGGCTCACGCCTGTCATCCCAGCACTTGGGAGGCAGAGACAGGAGGATTGCTGAGTTCGAGGCTTGCCTGGGCTACATAGTGAGCTCAGGGCCAGCCTGAACTACAAAGCGAGACCCTATCTCAAAAAAAAAAAAAAATACTGTCTTGATACTTATTTTGTTTTTTTGGTTAAACGGATGAGAGGACCCAATCGCCAGACACTGAGGACTGAATTCAGGTGCTTACTGGACTCCTAGCAGAGCTGACCAGTCAAGAGTAATTGCTGGCCTAAAGAGCAAAGAAATGAAGAAGTTCTTTTCTCAGTTACTTAAAAAAGAAATACTGGGCTTTAATGTTGAAGCTGTCTTATCTTGATCAATTAGAGTTTTTAAATTAATCTTGCCATTTTAGTGAATATCCTGGAAACAGTGAGTATGTGTGGTGGCTTACCAATCACATAAACTGTTGGTTCTAAACAGATTCTACTCAATCAGTTGCTTTTTATTATGAAGGGAGTGATAGGTGGGAAACTTTAGGGTTGGAGGTGTAGCTTGGTAGTAGAGTATGTGCCTACCATGCTTTCCTGAAGCCTTAGGTTCAATTCTCAGCACCCCCTACCAGAAAAAAAAAGGGCAAAATTAATTCTTCTCCAAAATAGGTAAACTCTGTATGCTTTTCTTCTACTCCTCCCATGTCTAATTTTTAAAATTTTTTTTGAGATAGGGTCTCGCTTTGTAGTTCGGGCTGGCCCTGAGCTCACTATGTAGCCCAGGCAAGTCTTGAACTTAGCAGTCCTTCTGCCTCTGCCTCCCAAGTGCTGGAATTACAGGCATGAGCCACCATGCTCGGCACTAGGTGATACTGATAGCTGGTGGGCATGAGTCACCACTCCCAGTATTGTTCTATGTGGTTACCGGGGATCAAACCAGGGACCTTGTGCTTGCTGGCCAGGCACTGCAACCACCAAGCTAAATCTCTGGCCCCCACGTTTAACATTTTAAATTTTTAATTCATTTTAAAATTGTACTTTGTCTTTGGGGAAAGCATATTTGTAATGGATGTTTTAAATACCTTCATAGTTTACTTTTCATAAGATTTTGTCATTACCAAAATGTGGCTTTTAATTATTTTCAGAGATGCACTGTGTTGCATTGGTTGGTCTCAAAACTGAGATTCTTCTACCCCAGCCCACTCTTATCTGAGATTATAGGCATGTGCCACCATGCCCAGCTAAAAGTGTGAATTTTATTTAATTAATTAATTGATTTTTTTTTTTTTGGTGGAACCGTAGATTTAACTCATGACCTTGCACTTTGGATTTATTTTTTTATTTTTTTGAGGATTGAACTCGAGAACTTGGAAGGCAGGCATCAGAACTACTGAGGTAAATCCTCAGCCCAAAAATACAAATTTTAAACAAATTCTTCATGTCCTGGTTTGTATCTTTCTTTTTTTTTGGAAACTGTATCGCTTTGTAGTTCAGGTTAGCCTTGAACTCAAGCAGTCCTTCTGCTTCTGCCTCCTGAGTGCTGGGATTATAGGTGTGAGCCACCATGCCTGGCATTATGGTGTGTGGTACTGATTGCTAGGATAAGGGCATGAGCTACCATGCCTGGCATTGTGATATGTGGTACCAGGGATCAAACTCGGGACCTTGTGCTTTTGAGGCAGATGCCAGAACCACTGAGCTAAATCCCTGGCCCTGGTTTGTATCTTTGAGCTCATTGAATAGCTACAAATTTGTTTGTTCTTTTTTTTTTTTTTTTTTTTTTTTTTTTTTTTTTTTTTTTTTTTTTTTTTTTTTTTTTTTTTTTTTTTTTTTTTTTTTTTTTGAGACAGGGTCTTACTTTGTAGTTCAGGCTGGCTCTGAGCTCACTATGTAGCCCAGGCATGCCTTGAACTCAGCAGTCCTCCTGCCTCTGCCTCCTGAGTGCTGGGATTACAGGCGTGGGCCAGCACTGTGGTATCTGGTATTGATTGCTGGTGGGTGTGAGTTACCACGCCCAGCATTGTATGTGGTTATGGGGGATTGAACTCAGGACCTTGCGCTTGGGAGGCAGGCCCTGGAACCACTGAGCTAAATCTCCAGCCCTGTTTGTTCTTGTTCTTGACACAGAGCCTCACTATGTAATATAGGCTGGTCTCACACTCATGGTGAGCCTCTGGCTTCAGCCAGGAGATAATAGGTTGTGCACTGATGCTACTGGCTACAAGTTTAAATACTGAAGTCTGCCTACACTGTGTCAGGGAGTTTTTTTCTGCCTAAGGGTTTCCTGTTCTGAATTCTTTTCAAATAGAAAAATTGTCCTCAGTTTAATTTCTACATGAAGAGATTCAGATATTTATCTCAGAAATCAGTATCTAGCCATTTTCTCCTCAGGCTTGTCTCTGGAGAAACCAAATTACTGTTCAGGTTGATAAAGGCAGATATCCATTTGACTCACCTCTGTCCTGTGAGTAAGAAGTTTCTGTCAGCTGGATTTCCCTGGATGAGGTTATGGTTAAGTTTCTCAGTTCCTATTGGAAACAAATTCTGTTTACAATCCTGCTGTTTCAGATGCACTTGGAAATTGGTAAAATTTGTTATTTAGAACAAAAGAATTTATATCAGCATTTTTCCAAAATATGTTTGGAAAGGTAGGAATGTTAGATCAGAGATGGTAGTAGGCTAAATTATTTAGGAAGAGGGGCTCACTGCTAAGTATACTTGTGAGAGGTCCATTTCCTTCCTGCATAATTCTTGGAATTTTTGTGATATGAATGTAAAGTTTCTTTTTATTTTTTGGTCATGCTGGGGATTAGACTTAGGCCTTGCATGTACTAGGCAAGTTCTCTACTACTGAATTGTGTTACCAGTCACCATTAATTCTGGGCAGAAAACACACTTTTCATCCATCACCTTAGCCATGGAACACACTGTCCCTTGGAACAAGTTAACTTGGAATATAGAATATAAATATAAATAAATATGAAATATAAATTAGCTTAGAATATAGAATATACATATATAGAATATAAAGTATTCTGAAATCTGTATAAACTATTGAAAATTTTTTGTAATATTAATGCTTCATAAGATGATTATAAATTTGGTCTTCCTTAGCATTTATTTGGTGGCAGTCAGTGTTTTCTTGCATGTGGACTTTGTTACATTCACAAAAAAAATTGTTTCCAAGGTAGTGGAAAGAAACAACATTTGGGCTGGGGATTTAGCTCAGTGCTTCCATCATTTGGCAAACACAAGATCCTGAGTTCAAATCCCAACAACAACATAACCACAGTGCCAGGCATGGTGGCTCATGCCTGTAATCCCAGCACTCGGGAGGCAGAGGCAGAAGGATTACTGAGTTTGAGGCTAATTTGGGCTATATAATGAGCTCAGGGCCAGCCTGAACTACAAAGTGAGACCCTGTCTCAAAAAAAAAACAAAACAAAAGAGAAACATTTGCTATATGAGTATTTTTTATTGATAATCAAAAGTCAAGATTTACTAAACTCAGAGGTAGTCATAGCTCCTCCCCAATAAACTTTAGTGTTTTATTCATTTTAGTAAGTTCTTGATTGTGAAAGAAAGTCACTGAGAAAACCTGTAAAATTCACCGTGGAAGCTCTATTAAAGGCTCTTATATAGAGTAGTTCAAAAGTAACGCGATAAAATGGTTTGTGAACAATACATTATGATATTTACTTATTAGTGACATAATATAATGTCTATAACAGACTTCTACTTCAAATATATGAACTCTTTGTGCCCTTTATCCAGTGGGGCATCGTCAACTTCCTTTCCTGCCACCTAAGGTCAGGAAGAAGACACAAGTGAAACACCAATCACATCATTACTGTATAAAGTAAGAGCCAAACGTCTGAATAATCCTGTTGCAATAAGACAATATGCCATTCCATTTTTGTAGATTCTCTAGAAGATATTTTGAATCCAGCATCAGGTATGTATAGTTTCTATACATAAATGTAACTTATACCATTTTTAGAAACATTAACAAATACAAATTTACTTCTAGAACAAAACGCAACATTGACTTCTTAGACTTTCAGAAATGTTGAGGGGGTTTTAACATTGCTGATACAGCTAGCAGCTTCTCTGCATGTGATAAGCACCAAAATCAACACTGACACTTGTCTATAGAGACTTAACATTTCTCTAAAATATTTCACACATTTAGATTCAGGTTAGTATTGCTCATAATTTGAGTAGGTACATGAGAAAGCTGTCACTTCATTAAAACTTCCTTAAATATTAACCAGTCTTTTTTTTTTTTTTTCTTTTAAAGACAGGGTTTCACTTTGTAGTTCAGGTTGGTCCTGAGCTCACTATGTAGCCCGGGCAAGCCTTGAACTCAGCAATCCTCCTGCCTCTGCCACCCAAGTGCTGGAATTACAGGCGTGAGCCACCATGCCCAGCACTATGGTATGTGGTATTGATTGCTGGTGGGCGTGAGTCACCACACCCAGCACTGTATGTGGTTACCGGGGATTGGACTCAGGACCTTGCGCTTGCAAGGCAGGCGCCAGAACCACTGAGCTAAATCTCCGGCCTTTTTTTTTTTTAATGGTACCAGGGATTGAACTCATAGCCTTGCACTTGTAGGGCAGGCAGTGTGGCACCACTGAGCTAAATCCCCAGCCCTAGTTGATCAGTCTTGGTAACCAGAGTTTCTGCTTTTAGGTCAATTCTGCTCATAACTGAGGCAGAAGAATTGGCCTTTAATAAGTGTATTGTAGACTTCAAAATACTAATCTGTATATTAATTATTCTTCCTTGACCCAGAAAAGCAACAAAAAGTGATCTCTTCTATTGTTTCTCACTGGGGTAGGGGTGTCTTCATTTTACAGATAAGGGAACTAAATGTACAGTGGATTTGAACCCAGGGTTCCTGCTGTCTAATTATCACTTCTGCTTTTTTTTTCTTGCCTTGAAAACTTTTATGTTGATTTTTTTCCATAAAAAGGATTATACAGTGGTACCTCAGTTCATGAACACTTTTGTTTGTTAAAAATTTGTTTTACAAAAGCGCTTGACAGAATTTTGTTTTTGTTCACAAGCACTACTTTGGGTGACAAACACAACCACAGCCATTACCCCCACACAAATACAAACATGGCCCTTTTCCAAAATTGAGAAACAGAATTTGAACCGAGGTACCACTGTACATGAATTTAGAGCCCAAGAGCATAACCATCAGTCTGAGGGTAGAGAAGAACGGGAAAGGTAGTAGGGAGGTTTGGAGTTGGTTTGACCACAGAATTTCAGGATTGTATTTTCCCTTTGTGTGTATGTGTGTGTGTGTGTGTGTGTGTGTGTGCACGCACATGTGAAAGCGAGAGTGAGTCTGAATATGCTAGAGATTGCACTCAGAGCCTCACACATGATCAACATATGTTCTGCTACTAAGCCATCCCCACAGCCTTCTTTGCCTTTAAATGATTTAAAATTTTGTTCTGATGTGAACTTCAGATTTTAAAAACACTTTCAGTAACAGAAAGCTCACGAACCAATTCAAATTTCAGTCATGTACCTTTAAAAACTGCTGTGTTGCAAGAGTCCGAACTCTGAATGGTCAATGGAAAAATTGTTTAGGGCAGTGCTGAACATGCATCCACAGCGGGCCGTTTGCTCTTGAAAGCTCTTAAAGGCTCGCCATCCCTGGTTTAGGGCTTGATCATAAATCAAGTTTATTCTTATACACATTTATATTTAATATACCAAGATAATTTTCTGTACTTTTATATTAACATATACTTTCCATTATATAATAAGTTACTGCTTAAATAAAAATGAGATTAAAGATATTACCGGATTTTATAAGTAGTTAAAAAAGACAAATACTGTTGACACCAACATGAATGATTTGTACATGTAGAATAAGTTCAGCACAAAATGGCACTTAAAAACCAATATATCTCCTCAGCCCTTGGATCCTCAAGCTGTCAAGATCAGTGTCATTTCTTTTTCAAATATACAATTTAAAATAAGAACCAAGACATCTCACTTTTTGTAGTGATACACAGCACTTAGGAAATCTGCCTGCACGAGCTGCCCTTGTTTTTTGTTTGGTCCTTCCCCTCTTCTTGTTACACAAAATTTTAAGATATGTAAACTCACAGAAGAGAATGGTTGCTTCAAACAGGTACTAATGCTACAGTATTTGTTTCCTGGTAAAAAGGAAAAAAAAATGTAGCATGCTATTACCAGCTACACTACAAACCTTAGGATTAATGGAAGCGAATGTACTGCATTTCAAACGCTTTTCTTGATATATGGAAACATGCTTCTGTCAGGGCTACTAGTGGATATCAGATTGCCAAAATGTAAGACCTGCTTTTACAAAAAGACTCACAGCGCTACAGTTTCTGAAAGGGCCTGGGAGAAACAGGTTGTCCTATGAACCCCCTGCTTTGTGCTAGGCTCTGAGGATATAAAAATGGAATTTTCAGACAAGTAGACCATGACCCCAAAGAGCTCAGACACTACTGTACACATGAAGTAAGCAGTTATACTACAGTGTATGACTGCAGTAAGTGAGAGAACAGTTTATTCTGAGGAGAAAAGAGAAAGGGCCTTGAAGCCCAGCTTGCCTGGGAAGGAAGGGGTAGGATATAGTTGAAAAGGATTATGGCTGGTAAAGGCTTCCTGCTGGAGTTGATAATTGAATGGAGTTTTAAGATAACAATGGAAAGTAAAATGTAGTGAACTAGGATGCATTCCAGGTACAGGAAACACAGAAAGAAGGTCATATGGAAAATAGCCCTTGGTAGTTGGTTTTTAAGTAGCCCCCAAGGCTGCAGGGAGAACGGAGGCAACTGGGAGCGAGAAACCAGTTAAATATTGTGGTGCAGATGAAGTAAGAGGCCCTGAGCTGCAGTGCTAATTGCTGTGGAGAGGAGAGGGTAGAATTAATCTGCAGTGTGACTGCACGTGTGATAAAGAACAAGGAAGTATTAAGGGTCATTCTCGCATGTCTAGCCTGGTGGGACCAATAGCTGACAGAATAAGCACTAAAATAGCTCTGGAGGGAAAATCAAGCTCCATTCACAGCATGATGAGTGTGAGATCCCTGGGGGAATCACACTCAGGTAGGTATATCTCGTGGGGCAGTGGGATGTGTGTCTGAGGCTCAGGCAAGAAGCTAGCATGACTCCCCTGTTAGGCTAGAGAGGTTTTCATCACACAGCACGACAGCATCCCACTGCAGTGAGGCAAGGACACTGGCTTTGGAGAAGAGATGTCCTTATTTGTTGACGTAGACAAACCCTCCTAGCAGGGTCCTATTTTCTTGGCCACTGAGACCTGTGCCTATGTCCTCTTACACCTCCTTAAAACATTAGTAAAACTAAATATTTTTACATCCTATGATCACTTTCTTTCGGGAAAGCTATATAGCACTATCTCTGCAGACAGCACTCATTAGGTCTTAGACACAGCAGTGATCAATAAATGTTCATCTTTGTTACTTATATTCATCTGGCTCTTTGTATACAAAATAGCTCTTTTAAGGAAGTACTGGGGATCGAACCTAGGAAGTTAGATCCCTAACTTTTTTTTTTTTTTTAATTTTGAGACAGGGTCTTGTCAAGTTGCCCAGGTTGGACTTGAACTTGCATTTCTCTTGTCTCAGTCTCCTGAGTACACAACTGGCATTATAGGCATACATCACCATGCCTGGTTTAGCTCCCTGTTTTCTTTTTTCTTGAAGGAACTTTTGTTTTGCTTCTCAAGTTTAACTTCTTACCAATTTCTAAGACTACTTCAGGGACAATGTTTGATAGGTAGGTATCTTGCATTCATCATCAAAGTTTGAATCAGTTCCTTTCATTACCACCACGTAGCGTTTATCGCAGGAATTGGAAACATCCTTTCTCTTCTTAGCCAGCTGAGGTCTCACAAGTGGGAATTAAGAGTTGCAGTAACCTGGAGTGAGCGATCCCTGATTCCAGGTGGTGATGAGAGTAGAGTTTCATGATTTATTTGAAAAACATGTGCAAAAGAGTTAGTAAAAATAAGAACAGACTAGGCTTTGTTGCAGCTGAATGGCTTGGTGATATTCTGTAGAGAGGAATCATTGGGCATGACAGATTTGATACTGGGAGAGAATCCAACTGCCCTTGAAATGGAAGTACAAAATCCTTTCTAAGAGCACTAAAGTGCTGGGATTTTGCTGGAATCACCACCTTTTTGAGGTGTGGCTCATGTCCAGGGACTGTAACCTGAGAAGAAACAAGAAACAATTGTATGAGTGACTTCAGATGTTTTGTGGTGCCATTACTGAAAACGCTGATACCTACCACTAAAACGCGGCCTTTGTGCAATGTGTGTAACAACAATCTGCCAGGCCTCTGAGGCCTGTAACTGATGAGTTCTCCAATGCCTATTGACAGCTGCTAATGCTGTTGCCAAGAATCACAAAATGAAATAAAGAGAAACTGCCATAAGTCAGAAGCAAGAAGAAAGCAGGAGACTGATTCTGCGACCATCATTTTCATGGGTTGCAAAAGTAAAGAGTAGTTGTTCTTCGTCCCATATTTATATATAATATCTGTACTGGGTATTAACAGTATAAAGTAGATTTCACAATTCATTCCCATTTTCATTGCACCGGATCTGAGGTACAAGTCTATTGCTTTCTTTAAAAAGATGTGATTTTACCTGGTTTTTTTCATAGGAGCCTGAATCTTTGTCCAGATTTGCTGTTTTTGGTAGAAGAAATGACTAGGAAAAATAAGATGAATGCTAACTAACAAGCTTATCTCCACTGAAAGAAGCTTTATAATGGTGGAGAGGGAAAAGAATGGGAGGAATATCTTCAGAATTGCTGATTAGTATGTTAGCCATTTGTTTCAGCTTGAAAAGTTTATTCTAATCTGGTCTTAGAACAATACCTTTAGAAGAGATATCTCTCTTCTCCCAGAAACAGTTCAGTAAAAAATGACACCATACCAAACAAACAGCTCAAAAGTGAAAAATAGAAGAATCCTGAATTTCTTAAAGAATGTCACATCAAAGAGGAAGGACAATCTGGCCAACTACAAGTGGTACTTATTTAGTTCATTCACATAAACCTACTCAGGTTTGTGTCTCTTTTTCCTGGATGAAATAATTCAGAAACATGCATCTTAATAGAAATAAAGCCTGAAATTTTACTTTCTTTAATTGGTAAAAGGATTGCAAAATATGTCTATCACTTGCTCATGATGAAATTTATAGATCAAATTTCATTTGTCTCCCATCCAAGTACTAACCAGGCCTGACTCTGCTTAGCTTTCAAGATCAGATGAATAGGGGGCAGGGGTTGTAGGGAGGGCAGGGGAATAGGAAAATGAGAATTAAGTCATGTCATATACTGGTACAAATTCTCAGTATCAGTTGTGATCATAATGTGTATATATAAAAAAAGTACCAATAGAATCACTTAAAAAGACCCTATGAGATCAGGCAACTCTGGGTGGTATGGCCACAGACTAAACTTCATTTGTAATGTTTCTCAGTCCTTCCCTTCTTCCTTCTGTGGTGCTGGCAGTTGAACAGAAGACCTTGTGCTTACTAGGCAAGCGCTATCACTGAGCAACACCTCCAGCACCCAGTCATTTTAATGGTAGAAATTTGACCGAATTGGTATTAAATGGTATGCTATGAAGCTTGGAGTACTTTTGTTACATTGGTTATTTTTTTTTTAACTGGGACATATTTGTAGGTCTTTATGGGGTACATTATGGTTACTTCAATACATGTATATAGTGTATAATAATCAAATCAGGGTAATAAGCACTTCTGCCACAAAGTGGCTCTCCTTACCTGACCATATATATATGTATATATATATACACACACACACACACACACACACACACACATATGCACACACACTTTTTTTTTTTTGGAGACAGGGTCTCACTTTGTAGCTCAGGCTGGCCCTCAGCTCACTATGTAGCCCAGGCAAGCCTCGAACTCAGCAGTCTTCCTGCCTCTGCCTCCTGAGTGCTGGGATTACAAGCGGAGCCACCATGCCCAGCATTGTATGTGGTTACCGGGGATCGAACTCAGGACCTTGCACTTGTGAGGCAGGCGCTGGAACCACTGAGCTAAATCTCCGGCCCCCTGACTATATTTTTAATTATTGCAAATCTTGGTACTATCTCTTCTAACAGGACTTTTACTACATTACCTCCTATTGTAAAAGGCAAGAATAAATAAACTTCAAACCACATATGACTGAAGCATGAGCACTAGAATGGAAATGTAGATTGGGTAAAAAGTCACATCCAGATATTGTTTTTAAGGGATTGATACTTTTTTTTTTTTTTTTTTTTTGTGGTACCGGGGATTGATCTTGGGCCCTTGTGCATCCAAGGTTGGTGTGGTACCACTTGAGCTAAATCCCCAGCCCTTTAAGGGATTGGAATAGCAACTGTAACCAGGTAACTGTAACCAGCTGGCACCTTGAACTGCTTATAGGTGTAGCCAGAAACTGTGAGCAGGGGTCAGTGACTGGAGCCCTTTTTTGATGTTTCATCTATATTAGTATTACTTTTAAAAAAATTTGAATCTTTATTGATATATATACAAACATGATCACTCTCCACATTGAGAATTTATACCAGTATATGACATGACTTAATTCTCATTTTCCCCCTTCCCCTACCCACCCTACAACCCCTGCCTCTATATACATAAGCTTTGTTTCCTTTTTTAAATTTTTTTTTAAAAATTGTGATATAGTTACATTTTATATAGACACCATGATCACATTTAACATTGAGAATTTGCACCAGTATATGTCACCACTTCATTCTCATTTTTTTTCCATTCTGCTACCTACCCTATAATCCCCCACCCCTATATACATGAGTTTGTTTCCCATTGGTAATAATACTTTTAATATGTCTCTGGTTTCAATTTTTTGGTTGGTGTCTGAGACTGAGACTTGTGTTAATCAAAATTAATCTCTTGCTATCTGTCAAGGTCAGTCAAGGCTCCTTAGGTATTCCTTTTGGAACCATGTGTAGAGGCTCTCAGTTCCTCTATGTGGCTTCCTGGGGACAGGTAGAAGACTTGTTTTTTTCCTTGGTGACCTTCCTTTTTAGCACACCATACATTGGTTGACTTTTGTTCTCTGGGTTCCAATGGTCTCCCTGCTCAAGAGGTTGAGGGACTCACCGAAGTTGAAGGATTTTGTAGAGAAAGATTCCCTCTTGTCTTGGGTTTGAAGGCCAGAGCCAGAATCCGGGCTGTCCTCTTAGCCCAGTTACCTTTTTAACTCTGGTCTCCACATCTCAGCTGTTGAACACCCAGGAGATTAGTTATCTAGATATCAAGCACCTTGAAATACAGTTTGAACAGGGAACTGTTATTTTGTATTATTATTTGCAGCACTGGGGATTGAACTCAGGACCTTGTACTTGCAAGGCAGGCACAGTACCACTGAGCTGTATTCCCTGGCCCAGAACTGTTATTTTCTTAACAATTATAGTTGTTTCAGAAGTTGAATCCTTATAGATATTTTTTTATTCGTAACTTGAATTGTTTCCCTTGTGTTATCTATACTCTTTTGTTTGTTTTGTTTTGTTTTTGAGACAGGGTCTTGCTTTGTAGTTCAGGCTGGCCCTGAGCTCACTATGTAGCCCAGGCAAGCCTGAAACTCAGCAATCCTCCTGCCTCTGCCTCATGAGTGCTGGGATTACAGGTGTGAGCCACCATACCTGGTTATCTATACTCTTTTGCATTTTACTGAGTTTTGTTAGGATCACTATTTGAATTTTTTTTAGGTATCTTATCGATTTCCTTCTTTCTGGATCACACTTGTTTTTCTTTAGAAGTTAGTATTTTCTCCTATTTTTATTGTGTCCTTATGTTGATGGGAGCTTGTAGTACTATTCAATGTCTTTGTGCTGTTTCGTGTTTTTTGTGGAGCTCTGGAATCCAGATCATACCTTCTCCTGGTCTCTGTGGACAAGTGTAAGTGTAAGTGAACTAGAGCTGGTGGCACTAGTTCTGTGATTAAAGTCCTTGGATTGTGGAGAGGATGACGCTGTGGTCTTCTTGGCAGTGTTGGTAGTGTGGGCTTGTGGCACTTTAGCCATCTCTGGGAAGCGTAGGAATGGGGAGACCTACCTTAGATTTTGTGGGTAGAACACAGATAATCCTGTGGCTGTGGCTTTGGTACCTGTGGCCTTGGAGCAGTGAGGCCTGGGTAGGAATGTCACTAGATCATGCAAGGCAGCAAGTTCTGGTAGAGACAAGGCTCGTGGCACTTTTAATGACAGTCCTGGAGCTGAAGAACATAGATGGGTACTTCCTCTTATACCCGGAGAGAAACTTAAATGAAGGCAAGAGTTTCTGTGCCTACAGCTGTAGTCCCAAGGTATGGGATGGGAAGGAGACTTTGCCTAGATCTTATTTTGTGATCGCAATTGTCAGCAGGGGTTGGGCCACTAGCAGCCGTGTTCCTAGCACTGTTGGTTTGCTTGGGAACCTTCCCAGGATCTGATGGGCAGGTGTTACTGCAGTAGGACTTAGCAATAGTGGTTGTAGTTCCAAGGTTGTGGGCTTGGGACACCTCCTGTAGATCTCATGGAACAAAGATGGGTGGGGCTTAGGCTTGTGGCTATGGCAGGGCAGCCACAGGTCCTGAAGCTGCAGGGTTCTGGGAAGTAGTCATCAGCCCAGTGAAAGGCTTCTGACCCTGTCAAGCGTTTGGCCATTGAATCCTAAATGAAGATGGCATGTAGGCATGGCTGTTGTAATACTGAGGAGTTTTCCAGCAGTTAGGACTGTCAGTCTGTTGCCAGCACCTGGTTAGCTTATGATGGTTGGTTCTCCCTTTATTGACTGGGAGCCAGGCCCAAAGTTGCAGATTACTTTGTTGTTTTCCACTCTCCATGCTATGTTCGTTCCTATCACTTCTTTGCTACTTTCCAGAATCCTCCCTTGCACCCTCCCTTAAAATATAGGTTCTCTTTTGTTGCCCTGACTTCTCTGTGACAGCCATTTGAGGCTCCTCTGTTTATTCATCTTGGCTCACTCCTCTTATCCATAGTAAGTTTGCATTTTTCATATAAAAGCTATCACAAAAGTAAGACTTAGTTTCTATTAAAAACTCATTTATGGTTAGGAAATCTATATTTTTGTTTTGTGTTTCTTTGTTTTGTCCCTATCATATTCCTACTCACTCTACTCTGATGCCAATTGCAAGTCTGATGTTAATTCCTGTGGCCCCAGCATATGCACTTTCAGGGTTTTTTTTTGCCTTTAGATTCCTCTCAGATGAGTATTCTGAGTGCTAGAATATTTTAATAACAACTAAGTTTGTATACTTACATTTTTTTTTTTTGACAGGGTCTCACTTTGTAGTTCAGGCTGGCCTTGAGCTTACTATGTAGTCCAGGCAAACCTTGAACTCAGCAATCCTCCTGTCTCTGCCTCCGGAGTGCTGGGATTACACGCGTGAGCCACCACACCTGGCACTGTGGTATGTGGTACTGATTGCTGGTGGGCCTGGAACTCAGGACCTTGCGCTTGTGAGGTAGGCTCCGGAAAACTGAGCTAAGTCTCTGGCCCCTGTATACTTACATTTATTTCATAGGATCCGGGCAAGAGAAGCAGATAATATTCTCCAAATTTGTTGGTTTTAAATGGGCAGATATGTTTTCTGTCTTGGACTTCCACAATGACATTGGGTAGTGGATTTCTATTCTGATCAAAAACTTGGCCTTTTATACCTGTGACACAAAATGAAAAGTGAATGTGAACACTACATTTATAGCATATGAAAAATTCTCATTGTTTAAAGAAGATAGGCCCAATCCCTATTTTTTTTTTTTTTTTTGAGACAGGGTTTCACTTTGTAGTTCAGGCCGGCCCTGCACTCACTATGTAGCCCATACCTTGAAATCAGCAATCCTCCTGCCTCTGCCTCCCAAGTGCTGGGATTATAGGCATGAGCTACCGCGTTTGGCCCAATCCCTGTTTTTAGACAGGGTTTCACTAGGTAGTCCATGCTGGCCTTGATCATTATTGGCCTCAGCGAATCCTGCTGCCTCCACCTCCTGATTGCTTAGATTACAGGCATGCACTATCATGCCTGGCAATGTGCCCTATTTTTATTATCTATTTTGAGTTAAAAAGTGTTAGAGAAAAGAAAGTATTTTTATTGCCTATAACCAATCTGATTGCTCAGTTATGCTGACTGTTGAATATTCCACTTATAGCATATTATCAAAATAAGGGAACAGAAAAAAAAAATAAGGGAACAGAGATGACAACCTAAGATCCATTCTTATAATTCCCAGTTAGTTATTCAGTTACTGAAGTGTACTAATTATAGAATTAGTAGATTCTATAAGATCTTAAACAAAAAGCCCAATGTTTACAAGATATTTATTTATACACAGGATTCAACAGTTTTGTCTTATGGTCAAGCGAACTGTAGAAAGAAAACTTATAAATACAAGGTTGCCTGATGCATGGAATTGCTTGAAAAGGGGTCATGTTATTCCTAATAGCAACAACTAGTGCTTACTGAGCACTCAATCTTCTCATCAAATCCTCACATTAACTCTGTAAGGTAGACAATTTAAAAATATTTTTCCTCCTGTGCAGGGGACCAGGTGCGGACTCAGGACTTTGCACTTGCCAGGCAGGTGTGGTGCCCCTGAGCTACATCCCCGCCCCAAGGCAGACATTGCAACCAGCAGTTTTACAGGGCGTGGTCCCCCTCTGTGGTGCAGTGCTTGCCTGGGATGTGTGGGTCCCTGGGCCTGAGTCCCAAGAGCCCTGCTGCCCCGCCATACAGCAGCAGCTGCAACAGCAGCAATGACATTTATAGCCAAGAAGGTGAGGCTGCGGGAGGCACGGCCTCGACACAGACCATGGTAAGCGCCGCACTGAACCCATCACCTCTGTCCTGTCAAAGGGTCACGAGTGAACGTCTTTTTGGAAGGTGGAGTTTGTTCAGTCCAGTAACAAAGCAGGCTTCCTTAAGGTGAAGTGGTCTAAGTTCCATGACGAATGAGAAGTCATAATGATAAGATCCCCCTGAACTATCCCCAACAGTCATATACAACAATGATTAGGCAGAAAAATTGAGGCACACATTAAATCATTTCTTCCAGAAAAATTAAAACGAAGAAAGTTCTGACATTTAGTAACCAAATCTTTAACTTGATCATCAAGCAAACTTTTGACCCAAGTTGCTTTTTACTTTTTTTCTTGTTTAGTTACTTCATCTTCACCCTTCTTCCCTAGGGTGAATTATTCAGGGCTGTATTTCCTTCTCTCTTTCTTAATATAGGTCAACTACGCAAACCTCTATATTCATGTAACTTACTCTTCTTTTGCCTTTTTTTCAAAGTTCCACTTATACTTATTCCTAGTGTTTGGTATAGCAAAGAAAAAATAATACCTCTGAAAGAGCTTTGACTCAGGGAACAAAAGTCGGTATTTTTTTTTTTTTTTTTTTTGCTTTTTGGAGACAGGGTCTCGCTTTGTAGTTCAGGCTGGCCCTGAGCTCACTATGGTGCCCAGGCAAGCCGCCGCGAACTCAGCAATCCTCCTGTCTCTGCCTCCCGAGTGCTGGGATTACAGGCGTGAGCCACCACGCCCAGCATTAAAAGTCGGTATTTTGAAAGAAGTTGAGATAATAACAGAACAGGTAGGTGTAAGACCTGAGGCCTACACTCTGGCGGCCTCTGGAGACCACTGAGAAAGGCGCAGCTCTCCTTGCCTTGGAAGCGCACTAGGGTCGTGAGTGCAGAGTCCTGCCGGGAAGGACTGGAATTCTGCATCTGTTGGCCACAATTCGGAGAGCACTGGGGCAGGAACTGTGTTTGTTCATGCCCACGTCTCGGTTTGACCTCCAGCACCCCGTGTGTCGGGTCCTGTCCGAGGTACGTATCTGCGTTCCCCAGGCTTCTGGAACTCAGCCTGTAGGGCCAGGCTGCTTCCGCACGTGAGAGGTCGGAGCCATTCGCTAGGCCACTGGGTCTGGATCTGCCTTTCTCAATCCAGGGGACAGACAGCAGCAGTGGGGTCACTGTCTTTCTCACCTGTCTCCAGAGAGTGACAGCGGGACATTCAGGCCTAGAACTGTGGTGTCTACAGACACCCCTAGACGAACATACCTAGTGCGCCCTCTGCCTGACACACAGTACCACAGCGCCTGGGTTTAGACTGAGGCACGCAGAGAGTGCTAGCTGAACGCAAACCCCTGGGGGCCTCAGAAAAGACTGCCTCGGAGCAGGACTGAGGCTATTGGTCTCACTCTTGACTAAGCGGAGGGTCAGTCAAAAGCTTGTGCACTGCTCTAAACAGGCCAGATGATGAAACAGCGCGGGACCCGCCCAGGCCCCTGTGTCCAGGGCCAGACTTCGTCCAAAGCAGAAGGCCCTGATGTGTTCAAGGCTTTGGTCTGATATCTCCTCTACCCCAGCACTGGAAAAACAGAAAACAAAAAAACCAGAAACTATTCCCAGACAAGGCAGGTCAGAGGCTTAGAGAATCAGAAGCATCCTAACAGTAGTAAAATATAGGCCGACGAATATTAACAGTCTCCTTAAACCCAGAGCAGTGCCAAATGAGGGCTCATCTGCTGCCACAATCTAACACATTTTTGTTTCTTATTTGGCACCAAGGGAAGAGATGCTTTTTATCAAGTGATGATAACCATACTTCATCAGTATTTAGAAATCTGGTTTCATTGCTAAACTAGAAAAAATGCTCCCTTAAACCACAAGGGGGCAGGACTGGTAAATACTGGCAGACGAATATTCTTCATCTAACCTAGTGTACACGGAGGACTTGTAAACCCTCCAAATTAATAATAATAGTTATGCTGCAGTGAATATGTCATGCGTCAGTGAGCAAACGCCTTCACTGATGACAGTATTCTGTCAGCGTGACACTTCACAGCCCACCTTTACTCAGAGCTTGACAAATACTGTTTACAGCTTTTGAAATTCTGAAAATAGGAGGGCAGTTACGCTGGGCGTATTTCATGTCAGGTGCATCCCTGTTAATGCCGATGAAGAATGGATTTCAGGATCAATAGGCCGAGCAATGCATTCAAAGACTGACGTGGACAGACAAACTATAGAGTAGTTAGGTAAGTACGTGCTACACGAGGAAAAGGAAGCAGCAGACACCACAGGGGGCCAACACAAAGTGTAATGACACAAAAAGGAAAAGGAAAATCCAACAATACATTCAGAAGTCCTCTTAGGATTCCTTCCATAGGGAATCAACCGATTCCATGAAAAACCCGGTCCGTTGGCTACAACCCTGTGAGCTCACTGACAATCCCCGTGCGTTTCTGTGTAGGTCGGGATGGATGCTGGGTACACGAGCAAGAACCAGGGCCAGGAATCCATCTCAGGGGTGGAATGCCAGGGAGAGCCCGAAAGGTCTCTGTTACCCGCTCTGTGCTGTGCGCCCCTCCCCCACCCACCCCCCTCTACCTCTAACAGACGAAAAGGGGTGGCGTGAAGTGTGCAGGAAGCTGAGGAGGTTCACGTACCAAATGTCCGCACCCCCCAGTGGGTCAGGGTGGCAGTTCCTGATGTAGAGAGATGACAGGCTTTGACCGTATAGGAGCTGTCACCGTCCTGCCCGAGAAACCTGAACCGCACAGGTGTCCCTCGTCCCGAGAGGCGAGTTTCTCCAGCGCTGTGGAGACCCCGGGCCGGCAGCGGCATGGCTGACTCGAGACTCACCAAGGAGCAGGTCTGGGAAGGGCCTGGCGTGTGCTCAGACCCTCTGGGGGAGCCCCTGCGGGGGTCTGAGAGCTACCACTGCCAGCTACCACTGCCATGCTGAGTTTGTCCCTCCTGGACGATTCCAGACAGATCACCTGGCAGAGGGGAGGGCTGAGTGGGGTTCAGACTAATGGTGCTCGGTCACTACCCCAAACCTGTAAGAGAAATGCTATGTCTAATGTTCACAGGTTCTGTTATGCTGGATGGCAAGTGACAAGCAAACTTGACTTTTTTCTAGTTGGAAGATGATATAAAAGAGTAACTTCCAGTTTTCTTGATCTTTTGCCAGAATTCCAGATCATTCAACATGAAAATTAAGATTTTTTTTTTTGAGACAGGGTCTCACTTTGTAGTTCAGGCTAGCCCTGAGCTCACTATGTAGTCCAGGCAAGCCTCAAACTCAGAAATCCTCCTGCCTCTGCCTCTGGAGTGCTGGGATTACAGGCGTGAGCCACCATGCCCAGCACTGAGGTATGTGGTACTGATTGCTGGTCCACACCCAGTATTGTTGTATGGGGTTACAGGGATAGAATTCAGAACCTTGCGCTTGTAGGCAGGTGCTGGAACCACTGAGCTAAATCTCAGGCCTGAGAATTAGGATTTTTAACCCCCCAAATTCAGTTCACATGTATCATGTTTCTCTTCTATGAACCAACCGGGAACTGCATATCTCACATACAGTAGACACTGGGCTGGGGATTTAGCTCAGTGGTTCCAGTGTCTGGCTTGCAAATGCAAGGTCCTGAGTTTGATCCTTGGTACCACATACCCCAATGCTAGGTGTGGTGACTCACGCCTATAATCCCAGCACTTGGGAGGGAGAGGAGGGGGATTGCTGTGAGTTTGAGGCTAACCTGGGGTACATAATGAGTTCAGGGTCAGCCTGAACCATAAAGCGAGACCCTCTCTCAAAAACAAAACAAATCAAACAAATAAAAACACATAGCAGGTACTCAGACTTTTGTTGTTGTTTGTTTTTTGAGACAGGGTCAAATTATTTCAGACTGGCCTTGAACTCTGTCTGAGGTGGCTCTCCTGCCTCGGCCTCCTGAGTACTGGGATTCCAGGTGTGTTTCACATGTCTAGCTTCACCCAGAATTGTTTTTCTTTTTTCAGACAGAATTTTTAATGGTTAGTTGTGGTTGTTAAAATGAGGCTGTGTCTGGAATACATAAAAAAAAAAAAAAGGCTTGCAATGTGTACAAACCAAAGATCCTACACGATTGTGTTTTGTGTTAAGGAATTAATAAGAAAATTTTACAAACCTAGGTGTACTTGTTTGATGTATTCAATTAATGAGGCTTTATTATCCTTCCAGAAGTATGGAAGCTTCTCCTCGCGGGGATATTTACAGCACGACAGCTCCAGTGTGATTTCAAAGCACTGGGCCCAGACGTAGTTGTAATCTTGCATTCCACCTAGAAAAGAAGCACAAGGTCTGCCAGTGGAGTGGAGCCAGGTGTCGCATGCATGCCCTGGGGACGCGTGAACGAGACAGTTGTGAGGGAAGTGTACGAGGACCAGAGAAGGCTGAATGCGACATATTAGCGTGTAATATCAGGGACTGACGTTTCATTGCCTGGCAGGTACAGGCAATACTAAGTATGCCCATATGGGTAACTGGATCAGGTGGACTGAAGCTCAATTGCACTTCAAAATTGAGAGGTAGGGGGTGGAGCCTCTTTTATTTTTATTTTTTGAAATCCTACTTTACAAATTATATTTCTTACATTTTTTGGTCTCAAAAAGACTTTTAAAATGAGTATGTATCCCTTATAGACTAGTGAGTTTTACTTGAGCATATTCGTACATGCATATAAGACACTTGGATCATAGCCTATCCCAGCCTTCCCCTTCCCTCTAGCCTCCCTTGCCCCCTCCTCTCCTCTAAGTCTGCCTTCTGCTTTCATATTTTCCCTGTCTCTGTCTCTCCTAGATTTCTCATATGAGAGAAAACATGTGGTATTTGACTTTCGGAGTCTGGCTTATTTCATTTAACACGATAGGCCCCAGTTCCATTCATTTTCCTGCAAATGACACAATTAAATTACATTTTAAATGGATATAAGCTAAAGTAATGTTTCATTTGAAATATTTCCATTAAACCATGTATAAATTCAATTATGTAAAGTAAAGTACACTAGTTATTAAGGGAATCATAATGTCCAGCATTTACTTAGTGTTTACTATCTCTAGATACTGTTAACAGTACTATGTATCATCTCATTTAATCCTCAGCAATTTATCCTTTTACAGAGGAAGAGATGTAATGCCGATATTAAAGCGCATGTCCAGAGATTCCTACCCATCAGTGGCAGACTCGGAGATGGTCCATCTTTCCTGACCACCACCCCCTCAAGCCCTGTGCTCTTACCCATGATGCCAAGGGTCTGGGAAGGATACCCCAGGCCCTTAGGAGGAAAAAAGATCTGAGCTCCTGAGATGCCCAAAACTCATGCTCCCTTACCTCTGGAGAATCTATTTTCAAGAGATTATAATCATTTAATAACTTGTAAAAAGTTTCTAAAATATATTTTGGTGGTCCTAGTAATCAAACCGAGGAGCATTCTGCCACTAAGCTACGTCCCTAGCCCTGTCCTTAATAAAAAAAACAGAATTTCCTAACAAAACAGTCAGAGAATAACAACAGTTAATACAGTGTCTTATCGTGATCTTAAAGAAATGGCAAAAATGTTATTCAGGGTACACATCAAGGGCAAAAAAAAAAAAAAAAAGACCTCTTACAAAGTCTAAACAAACAGACAAAAGCACAAAACTTTCTTTTCAGTGTTTTTTGGTTTGTCTGTTTTCCAGGCTGGGCAATCGCCTTGGCCTTCCAAGTAGCAGGCAGGTATCCCCACAGTCCATCTTATATTTTCACATTTCTTAATTGGTATATATCTTATATTTTTATGCCTTAAAAATCATGTCTTTAACTAAAAACATTTTTTTCTCTTCTCTGATGGTTCATTGTTTTACAGTCAGTGGCATCTCCTTTTTGATGGGACATAGAAACTTTAAAGGTAGTAAATTTTAATTTGTTACACTTGATATCTGCCCAAGAAAATATTCTCAAGTCTATCAGGGTATGTGGCAATACAGAAGTAGAAAAAAAGCTTCATTTCAGGAAATGGTCAGAACATTATGTCAAGATATTACATAGTAAGCAATATCTATGCAGGCCCAGTTCTTAACCAGGAAGAATTTCTCCGACCTTACTGTTTCCTTTATAATATTTTTTTTTTTTTTTTTTTTTGAGACAGGGTCTCACTTTGTAGTTCAGGCTAGCCCTGAGCTCACTATGGAGCCCAGGCAAGCCGCCGCAAACTCAGCAATCCTCTTGTCTCTGCCTCCCAAGTGCTGGGATTACAGGCGTGGGCCACCTTGCCCGGCACTGTGGTATGCGGTATTGACTGTTGGTGGGCGTGAGTCTCCACGCCCAGCATTGTATGGGGTTACCGGGATCGACCTCAGGACCTTGCGCTTGCGAGGCAGGCACTGGAACCACTGAGCTAACCTTCCGGCCCTTCCCTTATAATTTTTGTATTTCTCTCTGAACTTGTGTTCACTGAAAAGCAGAAGAAGGAAAAGGGGGAGAGGAAAAAAAAACAGCCCTCAGAGCCGGCTTTATCTGAGTAAAAAGAATTGAAACAGCAAACAGGTGTGCGCTAAGGGTCCCTAGCAAGTATCGGGGGTTGACACAGCCAAGCACAGAGCACGTCCCACATTCTGGACAGGGCCAGTCGGGCTGGGCCAGCGGAATCTTGCAGGTGGCCAGGACACTTGGCCCCGAACTGTGCTAGGCAGCTGCCTTTGCCTGCTTTTTGCTGATGATACACAGCTTGCACATGCACACTTGGGAATAATTTCCAACAGCAACTGTGGGCCTTTAGCTAATTTCCTACACATCTGGGTCACAGAGAGCGAACATGAAGGAGAGCCCTGCTGCCGGGGAGAGGGGCTTCCGTAACACTCAAGCAGGGGCTGGAGCCCCCAGGTGGGAGTGGCAGAGAGGTCTGGGATGTCAGGCTGTCCAGCCAGCCCTGCTGCCTCTTTGTCATCTATCGTGCTTGTGGTTGTTTGCATTGTCTGCAACCGTGGCCGCAAGCTGCCAGACACTAAATACCAGCTTGTGCAAGAGTGCTCGACAGTCTGTGCCCTAAGTGCCAGCCTGGGAAGGTGGCGTGTGTGTGGATAGGCAGACTGCAGCTTGCTGTTTGCAGGCGTGGCCGGGACGCTTCTCAGTTCCGGCTCACTGTCCCAGCGCGGCTCTTCCACCTGGAGTCCCTCCTCACGTGCGTGAGGCTCCTGCACGATGTCCGGCTTCCCCTGTGAGCTGGACGGTGTGTCAGCACTAACACTGGACAGACAGCTGGATCTAAGCAGCAGCTGACCTTGTTAGCTGGAACTTACACGCTACATTTCTCCAAGGCCTTTACTCCTCCTCTCTATGTTTGGTTTTAAACTCCAATGGAACACTGTCCCTTTTTTCTTTTGTTAAAAAATCTTTAAAAAAATCTCTCATTTTTATTCTAATTACACTGCTATCACTATTTAAGTTTGTTTTTTTTTTTGAGAAAGAATCTTGCTCTGTAGTCCATAAACTTGCAATTTTCCTACATCTCCCTACCTCCCAAGTGCTGTGATGACAGGTGTGTACCGCCACGCTAGCTTCACAACTGCTTATGTGCTTTGAGCTTGCGGGTAAGATCTGTGTCTTGCCCGTCTTCCTTGGACAGTTTCTGGCTCACAGTAGGCAGATACTGTCATATCTGAAGGAAGGACAGAACCGTGAGCGGTGAGCACCCTGTCTGAGCGTCTCCCGGGCTACTGATCTCCCCTGCTCTTCCGCTATAGCTGACAGACAGGACCGAGGGACCCGGTCATGCCTAGAGAGCTTTTTGACAACTGCTGGACCGAGATAACCCAGCTGGCACCTGGGGTTAAAGCAAAGTGGAAGACAAAAGCAATGAAGAGGCACCCACCTTGGAGAGGATACCAAGAGTATCCATTTGTAACTCCATTAAGAAAGTTCATTTTATTTTTACACTGGTCTGGTTTAGTCATGTTGGGATTTCTCGAAGCGTACGTATGTGCAAGATGTTGAAAGACATCATCATCGGGAGTCAAGCTTCGTGAGTATGCAATTCCAGTTGCTACATTGGAAAGACAAACCAAGACCATTTGATTGCCTTTAGAGGAGAAATACACAACACCATACTGACAGATATTCAATCACATCTCTAACAAACGCTCTTATTTCCCTAAAAGGAAACTGTTATGGTTCAGATTTGAAATGTCCTCCCCACATTCTTACATGTGGAAGGAAACTGGATCTTGGAGGTGCTATCCTCATCCGTTGATCAGTCGCTCTATGCTGTTAGGGCGGGTTGTGGCTGGAAGAGGTGGGTCACTGGGTGGTGATCAGCCCGGAAGGTGTCTTTCCCTCTGTTGCTCCTCCCGTCTCTCTCTGCCTCCTGCCACCATGACATGAGCAGGTTCCCTCCGCCGGTCCTTCCACCACACTCTTTCTGCATTTGAGCCAAAGTGAGCTGAAGCTTCTGAAACTGAGCCAAAATAAGCCTCTCTTCCCCTGAGTGACTAAGACAGAAATCTGCCCACTTCTGTTCATAGTCCTCCTCTTTATTCCACTTTTTAATAAACACATGTGAGGCAAGAGCTCACAAAGTAAGTTGGATACATATGCAAACTCCTAAATCATCCTGAGAATTAAATATTCACTTTCTTACTCTTGTTAATTTCTGGAGCCAGTAAACTTTCCCCAGGGGTTGTAGGAATTAAAGGAAGGCACTGCAGGGCTGGAGATCTAGCTCAGTGGTTCTAGCGCCTGCCCAGCAAGTGCAAGGTCCCTGGTTCAATCGCTGGTAACCACCTACCACAGTGCCGGAAGTGGTGGCTCATGCCTGTAATTCTAGTACTCAGGAGGCAGCCTGAACTACAAAGCAAGACCCTGTCTCAAAAAGGTGTCAGTGAGTTTTGTCATGTGATTAATAAGGGTAAATCATTCTGGATTTCTTTCAGCCACGTTACCTCTTGGGAAATCGTTTAAATGCGAAATCATCTATATTTGATTTCACTGTTTCACTAAAACCATCTTAAAATAGCACTAAGCAGGCTTTAGATATTATTGATTTGGCTTATGAATTCAGCTATTGATTACGAGTTACTGCAAAGTCTAAGTGTGAGTTGCTAATTTACTTTTTACCTGGTGTATGGAGACAAACTTCCCTGTGCCCACGGCCACAACCGATGAGGTCGTGACGTCTCTAGCGGCAAGAAAACACTGCGGCGGAGGCCTGAGGCCTCTGTGCAGCCACGCCTCGAGATCAGACATCAGCGGAGACAACACAGGTGGCTCGTTAGCTAGACCTGTGAGATGGCACAGGTGGCTCGTTAACTGTCCTAGCCTTCACTAGAATGCATGGTCACTCCCCTTCTACAGCTGGCTCATTAGTGTATTAATTCTACTATTCCCTGCATCTTCCTGAATGACCCCTTATTATATATTGTAAAATCATAAATAATGACCAATGAAGAGGCCTGTGGTCTCAGCAGGAGAGCTATGATCAATTCTTGGCCCTTCAAGGAACTATCATTCGTTATTTCTTATTCCTTATTCTTTGTATATTATTCTTTTGTCCCCTGCTGTACCCTCATCGGGCGATGGGCATCACCCATTTACCAACTAACTGGTGCTCGGCTGTCGCCTGACCAAGGGCAAGTCGTGGCTGTCAGTTCAGCCACACTGCCTGGCGACTGGATAGAGAGAGGACGGCACAGGCTGGGCAAAGGAGGCCCCTCCTGGGCCAGCCGCAGCAGTGGAGGGGGGCGAGAAGGGCTGACCCTCACCTGGAGCTCTGCGGCTGGGATCTGGGCTGAGAAAGCCAGGGAGGGGCCCACAGTTGCTTACCTGGAGCCCCGTTATCAAACGGGTAACTGGCCACCAGGGCGCCGCCATGCAGATTTGCAGAAAGGACAAACGTCTCCGATTTCAACCACTTCATGACCGCTAGAGTTTCAGGCTGTCTTGACACGTTATTATATTCAAAAGCATCTGGGAAATTTCTATTCAGGTCATACTGATTGTAATTTTCCCTTTAAAACAAAGCAAGTGTTAGCGTTTATTGATGGCACGTGAGGGAGGTGACTCTGCGGTGCATGGCCCTCTGGCCGGGCTCCCGCTGTCTCCCCGAGTGGGCCACCAGCAGGGCGGAGGGCTGGCGAGGTGGCCCCTGCGCAGCACAGCCGCTCGCACTGGGTGTGGCCTCCTCCCGGGGACCCTACTCTCACCGATGGGACATCAGCTCTGTGGAGCAAATAGGGGCTTGAGAGCTGTTTGCATCTTGGGACTTTTGTTCTTGGGACACTCCCTTTCAGGATATCCTGCTCCCGTGGCAGCCACATGGAGCATCCTCCATGGAGGGAGGAGGGACCCAGGTGACAGCCAGAATGAGGCTCAAGCCACACGGCCTCAGGCTAAGGCCAGAGACCCAGGCAGAGGCCCTGACGTGGTACAGAGATCGGCCATCCCTGGTCTTCCCGGAGTCCTCACAGAGCCGAGAGCAAATCAAAAGGCTGTTGTCTTACATCACCAAATTCTAGGGTGATTCCTTCTTTCTTTCTTTCTTTCTTTCTTTCTTTCTTTCTTTCTTTCTTTCTTTCTTTCTTTCTTTCTTTCTTTCTTTCTTTCTCTCTCTCTCTCTCTCTCTCTCTCTCTCTCTCTCTTTCTTTCTTTCTTTCTTTCTTTCTTTCTTTCTTTCTTTCTTTCTTTCTTTCTGACAGGGTCTTGTTTTGTAGTTCAGGGTGGTCCTGAACTTACTATGTAGTCCCAGCAAGCCTCAAACTCACAGCAATCCTCCTGCCTCTGCCTCTCAAGCACTGAGATTACAGGTGTGAGTCACCACGCCTGGCATTGTGGTATGTGGTACCAGCAACAGAACTAGGAACTTGTGCTTGCCAGGCAGGTGCCAGAACCACTACCTGACACAGTACTTTATACACACTTATTTCTGAACACTGGAGGAGCTATGTTTAAATATGCTAGAGAAATTTGAAATTGAAGGGAATATAGTGGTGACCTTTTATTTACTTATTTTTGGCCAAGCAAACTAATTTCTAAATTGCACACATGCAATTTAATAAGAGGTCTGAGAAATTCTAAACCCTATGGGGCAGCTTGAAACAAAATAAACTGTTTAAAGCAGAGTGACTTTTTTATTTTTTTTGAGACAAGGTCTTGCTTTGTAGTTCAGGCTGGCCCTGAGCTAACTCTGGAGCCCAGGCAAGCCTCCAACACACAGCAATCCTCCTGCTTCTGCCTCCCGAATGTTGGGGTTACAGGCGTGAGCCACCACTCCCAGCACTGTGGTATGTGGTACTGACTGCTGGCGGGCGTGAGTCACCACGTCCTGTATTGTGCTATGTGGTTACCGGGGACTGAACCAAGGACCTTGTACTTGCTAGGCAGGCACTGGAACCACTGAGCTAAATCTCTGGCCAAGACTCACACTTCTTTGTGGTTTGTTCTACTATTGGCTTCATAAATTGGCACATAATGGGCCAGACGATGAGGAACTACCAGTGACGCACACCAGACAGCACTCCTGCCCCGGGGAGCTTGGGGTTCTGTGGGGAAAGAGACATTAAAACTTGTGCCTCGAAGGTGAAGTGCGAGGTGCCCTGCGAGCGCACCGTGAACCCCACCCAGGACACCGGACGGGGACTGAGTCTGAGGAAACGCTGCCTGAGCGGGGAGAGGGGAGGCGTGCCACGCGGAGATGGGGGGTCCACGCTGAGAAGAGCCCACAGGCCCAGGAGGTGGAGGAGCAGCGGACAGGCCGCAGCGAGGCCTGTGGGGGGACTGGCCGGGGCGGGGGAAGATGGGCAGGGCTGGCACAAGGCAGTACACTCGCGGCGGGACTCGGGCTCGGAGGTGCCTCTTTGTGCCGGGGCCCCAGTGCCCACAAAGCTAGGCCAGCCCTCTTTACCTTCCATTACTATAATAACAGTCAGGCTTCTGGACGGCTTCAAATCCATCTGGGTTCATCGAAGGCATTATGTGGATCCGGGTACTGTTGATCAGATTTGTGATTTCAAGATCTTTCCCATGTCTGGTTACAAGGTAGTCGATCAGATGGAGCAGCAGTTCCCGCCCGACAGTCTGTGTGAGAAAGAGAAGAGGGGTGTTATTAAGTCAGAAGCGACGCGGGGAACAGTTTTCAGAGAATGGCTCCTTCAAGAGAGGATTCTGCATGCGATATTTGAAACCAAACTTAGCTTGTGAGGCCTTTGTTAGCTGAGCACACTGAGAGTCTGGCGAGCACGACCGGTCACAGGGTGTGCTGTGTGGTATGCTAGTATATAAAGTACTTGTTTGTAAATAACTTTTTTTTTTTAAGCAGAGGGAATGGGGCTGCAGAAGAGGGAAAGAGAAGAGGGAGGAATTTTCCAAGTGCAAGTGTCTTTACTTTTTATAGTAAAAGGTTGTAAAATATCTAGCTTTATATATTTACTGTGGTTTCAAAGTTTTTCATAATATATTTCTTACTTTAGAAAGAACTTTTGGAAATTTGTTTTGAGAAAATATTTAACAAATTCATCAGATTATTTTAGTTTCCTTTTGATTCTAGTCCTCTATGAATACATTTAAATATGATTAAATTTCCCATGTCTCATTTAAAAGATAACATACATTGGGCTGGAGATTTAGCTCAGTGGTTCCAGAGCCTTCCTCACAAGCTCAAGGTCCTGAGTTCAATCCCGGTGACCACATACAATGCTGGGCATGGAGACTCACGCCCACCAGCGATCAGTACCACATAGCACAGTGCTGGGCATGGTGGCTCACGCCTGTCATCCAGCACTCAGGAGGCAGAGGCAGGAGGATTGCTGAGTTTGAGGCTTGCCTGGGCTCCATAGTGAGCTCAGGGCCAGCCTGAACTACAAAGCGAGACCCTGTCTCAAAAAAAAAAAAAAGAAAAATAAGGTAACATACATTGTGTGACACATGTCCTATTTGATGTCCTTTTAATTTCTGTCACTCTTACCACAGAAATATTGCAAATGTCTACAAGGTGATTTGATAAATATTATTAACAGCAATTCTGGATGACTTCTGAGTAACTTTTAATTTTTTTAGTATGTTTAAAATTAAAGAAAATCTTCAGCACTTTTACAAAAACAAAATCATTGTTCTTTTGGGGAAGTAAGTGTGTAACCAAAGTATTTTCTGTTTGTCTGAATATTCTACAACAAATCACAAGTTAAGAACAGAGGCAAATAAAACCATTGAAAAGATGATAGAGAACCAATTAACAATCAGGTAACTTAAAAATGCTGCAATAAACACAGCAAATTTCAGAGGGAGATAAAAAACCTCTTTTCTTTCTGTTGACCCATATTTGCTGCCCTCTGTAACAGCAGACTCATGCCAGATATTATTCAGATTAATTCTCCCCAAGCTTAATATAAATGTCCCAAACACTCATTCATGTTTTATGTATAAACTTCCCTCCCTTCCTAATTTTAAGACTTCAGAATTAAATCTTTGACTATGAAACCCTGGAGAGTTCAAATTTGAAGAAAGAATGGGGTCCCAGTCCCCACCAGCCTCACCAGCCTCGTTTTCAGCCCACTCACTGCCCTTTGTGTGGGCTGCAGACCTCGTGAGAGGATCACCAGCAACAAGCACCTGGAGGCACAAGCACAGTTCTTTCACTGTGAACGGAACACTAGTTAACGCGGCAATAACCCAGGAAGCAGAAATACACATTCAGCCAAACTGGAATTTTCCAGGTAGATAAAAACAAGTCTAGCTTTGCAAGGAACACCTACAAACGCTGGGAAATGTTGGAAGGACAATCCACAACAGAGGCGCTGGGGAGAACAGGTGGGAGGCAGACACAAAGACGTCAGCTACCCTCACGATAGACTCTCTTTTCAAAAGGCCACACTGCATGCAACTTCGGGGGGAAATAGGCCTGTCAGTGCTGGGTGTCATAGTGTTGTGTTACAGAGTAATTCTTTCGTCGGACTGTCCAGCTGATCCTGTTCAAATGTCCGCTTCAGGGCAGGGGGTGCGGCTCAGTGCCAGGGCATGGCCTGGATTTGATCCTTGGCACCATGTAAGGGGAGGGAGAAGCCTGACAATGACATCATTCCCAACAGATTTCCTCTGTTCTTCCGGCCCGGGTCGCTGCTCTAATTTGTGCCTCCTGAGTCTACTCACGTACATGACAATTACCCGACCGACTACCCCTTCCTCACTCCACCATCTAAGCCTTGAAGGCAGAGATCCCAACCATTTTCCTCGGATCCTTGGGCAAGACATGAAGAACTTGGGAAAGAACATGCTTTGCTTTTCTGTGTTGCCATAATAAATTTGGAACCTCTATCATGTGTTGAATACATATCCCAGATTATCCAGGACAGACACCATGTCAGATATTATGTCCTATTGACTACACAGGCCATTAAAATACTTTCTAAACATAAAAATTTAAATGTGCAGATTACATCTCAAACTGTCTCATATACCTAGAAGATGTATAAAAATAATTTGTCCTTTATTGTTTATTTCCAGTTGAAAAGTATGGTCACAATTATCCAGGGAATGTTTTTCCTTTCAACTTACATATCTGGAATCCAACAAACTTTAAACAAATGCCGCCAGGTGGGACATTCTAAATATGATGTGGAATTTTCAAAAGTCTACACTCAAATAAATACTCGTGGTGAAAGCAATTCAACTGGTAAGTAAGAAATA
This sequence comes from Thryonomys swinderianus, assembly GCA_004025085.1. Lineage (NCBI taxonomy): Eukaryota > Metazoa > Chordata > Mammalia > Rodentia > Thryonomyidae > Thryonomys > Thryonomys swinderianus. The sequence continues at coordinate 7,420 of PVIC010007323.1, read as the reverse complement.
GAAGCTTATTCATAAAAAAAATCCCTCAGCAAAACCAAGCAAATAACAACTGTAATTCAGGTAAACTTAATGAATACATGTTGACTGTCTGCTCCCACCATAAGCAGGATATGGCTCTGCGATTGGGGAACCCAGGCCCTGACCCCGAGCTTTGCTCGTCCCTGGGTCAGCCTAAAACTCTGCCCCATTTCTTGGGGCACACAGACATGCTACCCTTCAGTATTTCTGCTAAAGAGGAATCACACAGCTCTTAGCAAGCTAGGGATTGCTCAAGAAAGACGCGTTGTTGTGTGTGCGCAAAATTTGAAAATCGTGGGATAGAAGACAGGTAATGAACCACAGGGAGAGCTCGAGGTAGGAACAAGGGTGGAGACTTTGCAGGCCGCTATTTTCAGCACACTTGATTTTAGATGATTGGTTGTACTTTTTTGGTGAAGCAAGCCAGTAGCAGAATGAGGCTGGGGAAGGGGGGCAGAAATCCTTCCCCTACACAGCCTGAGCACCTGAGGATTGAGGGAAAGGCAGAGACCCAGTCTGTGCACACTGGCACCCACCCTTTCAACAGCAGCTAGATGGAGGTGGATCAGTTTGGGGCCTGCATGAACGAAACCCAGAGTTGAGGTTTCTACAGTTCAGCATTCTAATGTGCATAAATCAGGGCCTGGATGAATTAGAAAAACACCTGCTAATCTTGTTAACATGGAAAGTGGTGGGGCCAGGGAGTTAGCTTAGTGGCGCTGCAGCCTGCCTTGCAAGTACAAGGTCATGAGTTTGACCACTGGTACCGAGACAAAAAAAAGGAAAGGAAAGATGGAAGCTGTTCTACAAAGAGTGCACATGTGGCAACAAAGGCTCTTCGTGGTGCTTTGTCTCTGAGCTCTGGACTCCACGGCAGTGTAAGGGACAGAAGTGGGGCCTCCTGATCCTGTTGCTTCTCACTGTCATGGTGCTGTGATCTCAAGGGCAGAAACCACACAGTGCACGCATGCGCGTGCACACACACACACACACACACACACACACACACACACACACACAGATGGTGTGAGGACCAGGATACAGAGGAAATGTTTTTAAAGTACTGCGGTCCATGCTGTCCACCATGCTACTCAATGTGTATGTTCTTCCTGGCGGGATTCTCCATGAGATCTATAAACTCCTAGAAGATCCACTGAGGTCAAGGCTCAAGTTTGCACCAGTATAGCAAGAATCAGTTCCAAGAAAGTTAAGAACAGCTGCCCGAAAATGTTAGCTATGTTGCTCCTTAGTAGAACTGAGAGCATTGAAAAGCTTTGGAAAACATTAAAAATGCTTTGCATTCCACAAGCTCTAAGGGAACAAGGTGTGCTCAGAGTGACCCCTCTGTCCTTGTTTGGGGTCCCTTTCTCCAGCTCCTAATGGCAGTAGGTACACAGATGTCAAATTCAGAACAATTTCTTATCAGTCTCCTAGAGGCCCAGGCCCTGGCACCAGCTAGAACACAAAAAGGTATCTGACTTCAGATCCAGCTCCAAGACACGTGGAGCCTCTTCCTTCTACCTAACTTCACTTCTCAGCGTTCCTCAGAATCAGAGCGTTCCAGGGTCCTGACGTGACAGGGAACCCTATCTACCCAGGGAACCCTATCTACCCGGACAACCCGATTCCAGAGATCTGGGAAAGCACAGGAAAAGAATAAACAAACTTGGGGGTAAGTGAGAGCTCAGTCGTTCGCTTATATTTGGTAGATTCAGTTCTGAGGACTAATTTCAGAGTAGCCGACTACAGCCTCTGGTACGTCAGGAATCAAACTACTAAAGGCAGGAAATGCCATCTGTCTCTTATTAAAAACAGATTCCAAGGGACCTTGATTTGATAGACTAGATAGCACACAGTACAGGAAGTCCTGGCTGCTGTGTATTTAAGGCAACAGTGCTTAGACTCCCAGTGATACAACCTGTTCAGTCCACTGCACTCTAACGTCACAGATGGGACGTCACCCTCCCCAAATCAGGTACAAGACCTAAGCCTTTCTCAGAGGTGGGCGTGGCCCCTGAGCTCTTCTCAGCACGACAAGTTGGGCAGCATGCCTGGTCAGGACAGGCAGCGTGTCAGGAGGGGTGGAGCCAGCTCCGACAGAGCCGGGGCCTGGGGAGGCTTCAGCCAGGTCAGGAAGCTCGGCACCAATTCCTGCACTGTGGCAAATCTTGAGTGTTTTAACAAGTCAGCAGGATGTCAGATGCGGATGTGATTTAGTCTGAAATTCTTTGAGGTTGTGTGTTTTCTGACGGGTGCTCCGTGGGGATGTATGCCTAGAATCCCAGCACTTGGGAGGTCAAGGAAGGAGGATCACTGCAAGTTTGAGAGCAGCCTGAGCTATATGCTGAGTTCAAGTTTAGCCTGAACTGCTGAGATCTTATCTTCCAAAAAAAGAGGTTGCTCTACATATTCCCATGTAAATTTCCTTTATTATAATGACTGGGAGCGTTCTTTTTCCTTGGTTGTCTAATTGTTTAGAGTCCTAGTAAACACCAAGTACTGAAATTGCTACGTTCTTAAAGTATTCTAAAGAACAAAGGCGAGAAAGTGCAGTGGACATCCTCAGCGGTGTGGGCAGCATGGCTGGGCAGGTAAGAGAAGGTGAAGGGAATTTTGCAAAGCAATTAAAAATAGAGTTGATCTCTTCTAACTGGTAGGTGGCAGAGAACCTTAACTGTGATTGCTTAAACAGGAACATCAAAAATATTGAATTTTAGATAAAGAAAGAGTGACAAAGAATTTAAAAAGCTAGGTGTGAGGAGTCTCGATAGGTGTCTGAGACCGTCTCTTTTGAAGGTCCTGGCTGGATCTCCTTAACTCAGAGAAGGAGGTGGGATGATTGACCCAGGCAAGGGTGGGTAGGGATGGGCTGGCAGCAGTTCTGAGCGGGCGACCGCTATTCTTGAAGCACAAAACAGCTCAGGCTGTTCTCCCAGGGCCCTGAGTACACAAGCCGATGTCTCCCGACTCTAGCTCCTAAATACTCCCAGAAGGCCTCAGTGGGAAGCTGTGTTGGGGCCTTGCCTCTTGGCTACAGTGCGCGAGACCTCTCCATGCTTCCTCTTTAGCATTTACAGAGCCCAAGAGACCCGAGGGCACATTTCCTGGTGACAGTTCAGAGATTCACACCGTGTACATACCTCATCTCCGTGCATATTCGCCACATATTTGAATTCTGGAATCCCGACTCTGTGCTCCTTGGGAAACTGACCCACAACAAGGACCCACAGGTTTCTACCTTAACGGGGAGAAAAAGGGGAAAATAAGCTGTCTCATAAAATGACAAATGAACTCTGCAGGCGTGAGAACAGGAGACCAACGATGTTGCTTCTCCCACCTGATTACTTTAACATTTCACGATGACTTAAATTCATATGACTAACGTTTCCGTGCTTAAAATGCTCGCTTACTGCCAGAATTTAAGAAAATCCTTCTAGTTAACACAAATACTTAGTATTCTAAAATGTGATTTTTAAGACTGAACACTTGTACTAGGCTACATAGATCTTATTTTTCCAAAATATTTATATATTTTGCTATGCAATTCTAGACCCTCATAGAGATAATCTTGCTAAGATATACAATTATATAGTTATAGATGATGGTTGACTGGAAGGGAGCCATGGCTTACAGTACAAAGAAAGTAAAAAAAAAAAATAGCAACAGCAATAAAACATTTAACTGAGGAAGGAGATTGTTTTTTAGGTAAGAAATTCTGAACCTTGTATTCAAATGCTGGTTTGACCTGGCTGCTTCAGAGAACACTGGATCTCTCTGGCCTAGGCCAGGCTAGGTGCACTAAAGACAAAGGATTTACTTTTTGTAACATTAGATTTGAATCTTTATTAGTACATTTTATATATGCATCATGATTACACTTAACATTGAGAATTTGTACCAGTATATGACACAACTTCTCACTTTTTCCCATTCCCCTGCTCCCTATATACATAAGCTTTGTTTCTTTTCTTTTTTTACCATTACATTTTTTTCTTCTTCCTCGTTACTTACCCCTATGCCCCTTTTAGAGAAATAAATAGGTCAGATATGTAAATACCGTATCTTTTCTCTGGTATGAGAAACTAAAGGTGCAAATAGGTTCTAAAATATATGTGAGATATTGTGAAAAAGCATTTACTTTTAACAAGTGGATCCATTGTCTACAAAAAGCAGTATGTCTTTGATGTGTATGAATTCTGTCAACTAGAAACTAAACCCCATACTATCAATGCCAAGGAAAATATCTCTATAGAGGCAAGAGGAAAGTCCAATATTATCTCAAACAATATTTATCAATTTGTAACAATTGTGCCTGCAATTTATAACTATTGAGTCTGCAATAGCTGGCCTATTACATGAAGGATAACAGAAGATAACACAAACTTTACTTGATGTGGACAGACAATATTATATAGCTTAAAGAAGGAAGTCAAACCAATAGAACTTAAGTGAAGAACTACTTTAGGATGTAACTCGGTCTCAACTCAGCACTAATTAACTGAATTGCAAGATGAAAAATTCACCCTGAGTGACTTCAGGGGCACAAAGTTATAAATCTATGAATGCTGAATTAACAAACAGGTGGCTAAATTAACAAGCAAACTAGAGGAAGTACAGTTGGAGCTGGGGTCACCTCCAACTTACCTATTAGATGGAACAGTTTTCCAGTATGGATAGAAAAGTTTGTGACTAGTTCACCAAGGTTTCATTCTGGGTGAGCACAAAAAAAGATTTAGTGTTTTAGATAGTTCCAGAGCAGATGGATCTTCTTGAAGTATCTCCATATACGAGAGTGCTGAGATCCAAATCATATATCTGTCTTTAAGTTTGAATCTTCCCAAGAAGATTAGGTTCTTTTGGAAAGATTAGGTTTCTTTGCTTACATATTCATCCCAAGGGCATTAATCTTTTGATGTCAAACTCAAGAAATCTAGATGTTAGGTTTCATTTCATTTTTTCTTGTGAGGTGAATGGGGCTATTTGGAGATTTAAATTCCTAATTTTTTTTTTTTTAAATTGAGACAGGATCTCACTTTGTAGTTCAGGCTAGCCCTTAGCTCACTATGTAGCCCAGGCAAGCCTGGAACTCAGCGATCCTCCTGCCTCTGCCTCCCAAGTGCTAGGAATACAGGTGTGAGCCACCATACCCAGCATTGCAGTATTTGATACTGATTGCTAGTGGGTGTGAGTCACCCACCACACCTGGTATTGTTGCATGTGGTTACCAGAGATCGAACCAGAGACCTTGTGCTTGCTAGACAAGCACCAGAACCACTGAGGTCAATCTCTGGCCCCCAGATCATTTTTAATTGAAAAAAGGATGACCCACCCCCCCAAAAAAGATGTATTGGGTTGGAGTAAATTTTCTTTTCTTTTTTTGATTTAGAACAGTTAAGACTCACAGAGAAACTCCTGTCTCATTAATCACCAATAGTCAGTACAGGAGGACTGTAGGCCAGTCCTCCTCTGTCTCCTCTTACAAACCCACTTTCTCGGTCCGCCCACTCCATTCCCAGGTCAGGCTGATACATCTCATTTGTCCTCCTTCCTCTAAGCACTTTAAACTATCAATGATAAAAGTATAAGAAGTATTTTTTAAATGGAGTTTTCAAAACTAGACATGATTCTCATATCCCAATCACCATAATTTCTCTATGTTCTTTTCTAGTCTTCTTTGTTTTCCAAATAGAGACAGTGAAGTTGTTTTAAAATCCCCAAAGTGAAGGCCTTTAGAGGCTTCATACTATAAAAAGCTAAGAACTTTCCTTTTTGTCCCTTGGGAGCAAGGACAATATAATCAGATCAGCTTTTACAAGGACAACACAACAATAATAAAACAAAACTGTACATTATCTTAAAGTACAAGCAATTACTTTAAGAAATTTATTAAATGTTATTAAAAAACTTTGTGTGTGTGTGTGTGCTAGAGATTGAATGCAGGGACTTTCACACATGTGAAACATGTCTTCTACTCCTGGGCTACACCATCAGCCCCTTAAACATTATTTTTTAAAAATACAGTAAGTACAGCTAGCACTAAACATTTATTGTCCTCTTGAGGTTTCTCTTCTACAGTATGTCAGGGTATTTGGGTTCAGAGTTGAGTTGTGGTTCTTCCTGTCACATTGGTGTTCTCATTTCCTGCGAGTACTCCTGGGTGTCACAGAGCTGTAATTTATGATAAGGTCAATTCTGAACCATTTGACCCACAACAAGAGGGTGGTTGGATGTCTGCTTATCCTTAATTTGTTGTTGCCACAAAAAACTCATCCTTTAGGAGGAAGGAATAATGACAATTTATTTGCTAGCTGCTCCAAATGCTACTTTGGAGAAAACAGACATTACTTAGAAGCTAAAAGGCTTCTATGTAGTTTCTAAAATAAAGTTTCTTCAAGAAAGAACTCTGAACTAAACCCAGGACATTTGATGGCTTCACAAAGGTGGATTTCTCACTCGTATTGCCATCTGACATTTAAATCTCACAGTAGTTTAACAAGGACCAGTAGTACTTCAAGGCACACTGTCTGCCTCTTGACAGCATTTAGGATGCTTTAGATGGTATGTAGCTCCTTAAAGGATGGTAAAGCGAACAAGTTCTAGAATCATCTTGCCAGGGTTCAAAACCAGCTAGCTCTATCACTTAGGAAGCATCAAGTATCAGGCAAGTTGCTTAGTAAGAGCGAGTCAGTTCTCAACACCTCCTGAGCTTGTGTTATCTCATTTAATGCTCACAAGCTTTAACAACACTGCTAATGGGCTGGGGATGTAGCTCAGTAGTAGAGACTTTGCCTAGTGGGCATGAGGTGCTGGGTTCAATCTCCAGCACCACAGAAACAAAAACAAAAACAAACACAAACAAACAAACAAAGTGAAAGAAAAAAAAGAACGAAAGAAAAAGAAGAGACAACTAAAAAACAGAGCTAGAAATACAGTAAGCACATGTTTGCTGGAGGAATTGACATGCACAAGTTGGCTAATGATAAACTGTAGGCCCTGGCAGATGGTGTCACATCAAAGCAATTAAAAAAACCTTCAAATATAAACAGCAACCACAGTATATGAATAGAGGCCTCATGCCAACAGTCAATAGAAATGTACGTTCCACAAGACCTGCAGACCATTTTGAGTAATGTAATGTTCACTATATTAAAAAAATTTTTTAAAAAGAACAGTATTATCCACATGCCTATAATCCCAGCCATTTGAGAGGCTGAAGCAGGAAGATTACAAATTTGAGCCCAGCCTAGGTAGCTTCATGAGACAAATAAATAAACAAATAAATAAAAAATTAAAAAGGACTGAGGATATGCCTCAGAGACTGGGCATTTGCCTAGCATGTGTGAGGCCCTCGGTCAATCCCAGTACCAAGAAAAGAAGAGAGGAAGAGAGGAGAGGAGAGGAG
>PVIC010007322.1:0-51280 GCA_004025085.1 Thryonomys swinderianus | reverse complement strand
ACCGAGGGGCTTCCGGGTTCCTGGCTTTGCCTGGTGCGGGTGGGGGTCGGCTCTGCTCTGGGTCCGCCTCAGCTCTGCAGCGGCCACCCTGGCGCCTCTTATCAGGAGCTCAGTGAGTCGGTGTGCCCTGCTGCTGCACGCCAGGAGCCGCAGGAGCCGCACACAGCAAGTGGTTCTCGCCTTAAAAAGCAAAGCGAGGCCAGAGCAGGCCAGGGCTGCGGCTGCAGGGCCTCCCGAGAGACAGAGCGGTCCCAGCGGACGCCCACTGCGCCACCCTGCCGTGCCCGCACACGCCTGGGCGGTGCCAGGACACTGCTCAGCTCCCCAAGCCCATCTGACTGCCACCTTGTCGCCCTCTTCCCGCACGCAGCTCCCCGTGTCCTGGCTGTGCCCTCCTGGGCATCTTCGTGGGGCGCCTGTCCCCAGTGGGCTTGGCTCAGTGTCTTCGAGTCTCGCCGGTGAGATGCCCTTCCTGCTGGGCACGGGAGACGTCGTCAGCCGTGCGGCTGTGTATCCCGTGCTTGGCCCGTGGCCGGGGAGTGCGGTGCTGTGGGACGCGCTCCAGACACGGCTCGTGGTGCCAGCGTCTCAGAGATCCCGAGGCTGGAGCCCGCATGGCTTTGGACGGCTGTTGGGTGAAAGCCCGAAGGTGACCCCTCCCGAGGGGCGGGGCAAGGCGACACTCCTTCCGGGCTCCAGGCCTGCAGTCTGTGGTCTTCCTCCCAGGACCATGTGATCATGGGGTCCTTCCTGCCTGCGAGGCGCCACTCTGTCTCGAGGCTCTTAGAGGGCTGCTCTGGGTGCTGGGAGGCGGTGGCCTTGGCTGCTGGGCCTGCGGGGTGGCGTGGGCATCCGCGGGGTCCTCCTCGCTGGGCCCCTCAGGCCCACGGTGACGCTGTGTTCCCCGATCCCACCCTGCCTCGAGCCCCCGGCAGCCTCCCAGTTCTAAGGTCTCTGGGGAGTCAGCGGCCCTCGGCCCTCCACCCTGGCCCCGGGTGCACAGAGGCAGGGCGTGTGCACCCCTAGGTCGGCAGTGCCCCCTGAAATGAGCCTCGCTGGGCTGGTACTGCGATTTCACAAGAGCCCAGCATTGCTTTGGAACTGTTAGATTTAACGATCTATTCTAATCCCCAAGCAGCCCATGCTGCTCGCCCACGACCACGACTCCAATCCTTGCCAGGAGCCTGAGCCTGCTGCCACTGCCAGCTTGGCAGAGCCCTCCTGGCCTGTGCACGAGCGGCTGCCATTCTGCCGCTTAGACTCTGATCCAGCGGCTCCACGCGGCAGCGGGTACTTGTCCCATCTCTCTGTGTTCTGGATACTTCTGTGCCTTTCATCTTTCTGTTTTGTTAGTTATCGTCACACTCACTGGTTTTGCTTTGAAAGGAGCGATTTGAAGCCCTTGATGCTTGGCCCGAGCTCAAGAGCTCCGCAGAGGACGCGCAGGGCTCCGCTCCCGGCCGGCACAGGGAGGCGCAGGGAGGCCCGGAGCGAGCTCTCTTCCCGCCCGCACGCGGCCCGCAGGTGTGAGGCCGGCCGCCTGGAGAACACGTCCTGCCCGTGCCTGGTGGGCGCGGCCCCTGTCCGCGTCCGGAGCCCAGACGCCGCGCTGAAGTCGCAGCGACCCTGTCTGTGCTGGCGGTGTGGAGGCAGCCACGCTGGGGTGACCAGAAACCAGCCCCCGCACCTTGGGTCTCCGTGGGCTGCCCTGTCTGCGGGGCGCACCTGTCTCCTGGCCCTCCGAGGTTCGCCCTGACTTTAAAACCAGCCGCGTCACTGCTGACCCACGGACAGTGGTGTCCGTTAGCACTCTGGTTTCTACGTGACGAAACCCCAGAGGAAGTTTTGTTGGCACACGGCGGAAAATACGACTCAAGATGCAGCTGGAAGGGCTGGCTGGCTGGCTGCCGCGAGGCTGGACCCCACGTGTCAGCAGAAGGGCTCCTCTCCGCCCGGCCGCTGGCTGCTTTCTCAAGGAGGACACCGGCGGCCCTCATGGTGACACATGGCTGGCGCCACGCCGGCCCCTCCATCTGCAGGGACGGGCACCACGCCCCCCACTCTGTCCGGGCGACGGTCGCCGGAGGTGCCCCCCAGGCCCTGGTCTGGAGCAGTGGACAGGAAGTGAGGGCCGCGTTTGGGTTTCGTGTGAGCTGCGCCCTGTCCAGGCCACAGAAGCCAGCGTGGCGCCCCCTCCGTGTGGCCGGCGGTGCTGCCCCTGCAGTCCCCTTGGCTGTGGGCTGCAGGAGTGAGAGCCTCTCGGACTAGGGCCCTTGGGGTCGTGCTGAGGGGTCTCGTTTCCCAGCGGTGAGGGTGTTCGGGGCGGTGAAAGCGCTGCCCAAGGCCCTGGCAGAATCTGCCCGCTGCTCTAGGTTCAGCTGGCATCTGTCTGTCTGCGGGGACCCTGGGACTATCCTCAGAAGCGGGGCCAGGAGCACCTGCCTGGCAGAGTGAGGGCTTGCCTCTGCTGCACCCCCGAAGTGCCACCCCCACCGGAGTCCACCTCCCTCACCACCCCGGCGCAGGACTTGGGGTTCTAGGCAGGCGGGGTGGAGCCGCTGCCCTGCCCACCAGCAGCGCCACGGCAGCGCCCCTGAGGCCTCTTCTGTCTCCGTCACCCGCAGGCTCAGGTCGAAGCCAAGAAGGTGCATGAAGGCGCAGTGCAGCTGCTAGAGGTGAGTGGAACTCCCCGGGGGCGGCAGGCAGCCCGCAGCCAGTGCCCACTGCGCCCCCCACCAGCGCACAGGACACTCGCCCTCATAGGAGCCTGGTCAGTCTCCATCTCCGTCAGAGAGGAAACCGAGGCTCAGGGTGGCACGGCATCGCCCTGGCCACACAACAGCCAGTGCTGTGTCATGGGCTCAGTTCCCACAGGCTCCGGGTGTCCCGTCTCCCGGCAGATCTCTGGCACCTGTGACCAGATATGACACTGAGCCCCGGAGGTGTGTGCAGGGTCAGAGAAGGGCGGGCCTCAGACCTGGCTTTGCCTCCCTGTGTGTCCCGGGCCGTTCCCGCTGGCCCCATGCTGGGGCCTGGAAGGCAGTAGCTGGCCGGTCCCTCCTGCTAGGGGCATTGAGTAGCCACGAGATGTGCGTGGGCTCCACCCTCTGAGCCAGGGCCAGCAGTGGCCCCGAAGGCCAAACGTGGGGAGGAGCGGCCCTGAGGGTGGAGGGCGGGGCTGCCCAGGGAGGCCCCACTGGGCTTCCGCGCTCTGGAGGTGGCCCCACCCGAGGGGCCAGGCTGCCCTCCATCTGCTTCCCAGGGTCAGGGCCGCCCCAGGAAGCAGGAAGTGCCTCCTGAGCGAGGCCGCCAGAGCTCTGACCCCTCGGGGCCCATCACTGTCAGCCTGTACGGAACTCGGGTTCCGGAACGCGCCCACCAACTCCCTGGTGCCCGAGGCCCTGCTGGGCAGCAGGCAGAGGGCCAGCCCGCGCCCAGACTCCGTGCTCTCCTGGCTGGGGGTGGGTCCCTTCCCTCCGTGGCCCCAGAGCCCCCACCTGCTGGCTGCGTTCCTTCTGTGGCCGCCGAGGCCTGTCCCCGGCCTGCCAGGGGGCATCTGAGCTCCGGTCCTGGTGGCAGCACTGAGAAGGCCACACGGTGCCAGGCACCCTCTGCTCACCGCTCTTCCTGTGCTTGTGCCCTGCTTGGCCCACCCAGAGCACCCTGGACAGCATGCAGGTATCGTGAGTGCCAGTGTCCGTGTGCCCGACCTGCCCCCCCCCCCCGTGTGGCAGCTCCGTCCCCACCCCGGGCCCCGCGAGCTCTGACCCTGCCGCTTTGACGCGGGGTCCGGGTCGTCGCCCACGGAGCCCGGGGCTCGTGTCCGAGCTGAGCCCACCAGCGTGCCGGCTTCCCACTCTGCCCACACTGTGGCCGCCGGGCTGGTCCTGTGGCTCCAGACGCTCCCGGGAAGAGACGGCGTCTCCGGGGTGGGGCTCGATGGCCCAGCACAAGGTCCCCGCGGCTGGAGTTCACAGGACCCCTGTGCACCCACCTTCCCGCCCCTCCCGCAGGCCCCGTGAGCTCCTTCCACGCAGAGGGCACCCGGGTCGCCCCAGGTCTCGCCGACCCCGTGCTGGCCTGGGGCCCCGCGGGGGGGGGTGAGAGTGATGGTGAGTTCAGAGGAGGGCAGCCGGTGGGGGAGGGGCAGGGCTGCGGGGCCCAGGCCCGGCTCCGCCCTCCGCCCAGGGAGGGTCACGGGCAGGCGGCCACAGGCTCAGCAGGGCCGGGTCTGGGGGGAGGGTCACCACGTCAAGCCCCGAGGGAGCTCCCGTGGAGTGCGAGGTGTCCGCCCCAGAAGGGTGGTGGAAACGGCCCCTTGCAGCTCTGGGGGATCCTCGCCCCTCCCGGCGGCTGGGGACATTGAGACACAGCCCGGAGGAGGACTTGCCAGATGTGTCGGGAGGGATCGGGAGAAGGGGCCGAAGTTCCCTTGTGCCCAGTAGTTGAGGAGAGCTGAGCGCAGGCCCCGCCCACCTTGGATGAGGGCTCAGGGCCCCCGCAGCCTTCAGCACCGCATCCCGGCATCGCCGAGCGCCTGGCGGTAGGCAGCAGAGGTCAGACGCCCTGAGACCACACAGATGAAGTTCTCTCCCTGTGCTCATTTCGACGCCCGACAGTCCAGGCGCAGAGACGCCAAGACACCAGCCCGCGACGCACAGCAGGCTCCAGGGCACTGAGGAGAGGCCTGTGGAGCTGTGCTCTGGGACCACGGTGCCCATGGAGGAGTCAGAAGGCGCCCAGGCTCCGGCCTCCCGATGGTGTCTCCCCCAAGCCGGCCCGCACCCTGCCCCTGCCCGTCGGACGCCTCTGCAGCTGGTCTTTCTGGGCCGTGCGGGTGTTAGTGCCACTTTTCCTGACATGGCCCGGTGGCAAGGGTCAGTCTCAGACTCTGCTGCTCCAACCGGAGCCTGCAGGTGGGGCGGGAGCGGGGCCGTGCCCCGAACTTCCACCCCCAGGAGTGCCGCACGTCCTAGCGACAGCGCCCACCGAGGGTGGCGCCTCCCGTGTCCGCCACACCAGCACGGCCTGGCTGCCGGTCGGGGGAACCTGCATCTTGAGGGCTCCCGCCGTCTCTAGATGTGACCGGCCGAGCGGAAGCCTCGGAAGCCCTTGCCTGCGTCGGAAGGAGAGGTTTTCCATGGAAACCAAGACTCCTTGCCTATCCAGAGACCGGCCTGGGCCCATCCGCCTGGCGCGTCCCGGGCTCTCACAGGATGAGCCGGGCTGCTGCAGTGGCCAGTGGGACAGCACCGGGCGCTCCACTGCCTCAGGCCATTCACCCACCGCTGAGGACCACGGGGCTTTCTCCAGGAAGGAAGAGGACGTGGGCCACAGCGGACTTCTGGTCACAGCCTTGAGCATAAACGCTTGCACCGCTGGCAGGGCAGCCCGGGAGAGGAGACACAGTCCATGGCAGGCAGGCGGCGGCGGCGGCGGCAGGGAGGCTGCCTTTCTCTTTGTCCCGTCCCGGAGATAGACCTTCGGGTGGTGCTGCCCACACCCAGCGTGGGGCGTCTGTCTTCAGGCAGGCCGTTCAGGCACACCAGAGCTGAGCTGCGTCCAGCCTGTGGTCGGCTTCGGTGCCACACGCTCTCAGTCCCAGCGCCACACAGCCTCGGTCCGGCCAGTTCTGAAGAGCTCGCCTGGGAGCGTGGGAGGCTTTGGAGGGACATCTAGACACGAGCTGTGGCCTGCGGCCCCCTGGTGGCGTGTCCGTGGAGCCTGGGTGTCCCGTGGGCAGCTTTCTCTCCAGCCTCAGGCAGTTCCTGCCCATCTGAGAACGAGGCTGTGGCTTCTGTGAGCGGGCCCTCTGGGCACCCGCTCTGCGGGCTCCTTGGCTACAAGCGCAGCTCGTACTGTCCACATGCCATCTGCTCCCCCGTCAGCACTGGGGGGCACAGATTCGCTCATGCTCACCCACGCACGTGGGCTCAGTTCTTCAGGGCTCGGAGTCCCAGGCAGGGCACATGGACCACGCAGCCTGCACCTGGGTCCTGGCCAGCACCTTCCTCAGGGCCGAGCCTGGTGGCCATACAGTGGCCTCGCAATTTCCTCCGGAAGTGGACATACTGTGCCATCGTTTTATAAAGTTCATTGAACTCTTTCACCCTCTACTTTGAAATGACTTTAGACTCACAAGGACCCACAAAAGCAGCCCAGAATGTCCTGTGCGCAGGTCTCCAGTGTCCACCCAGGGGTCTCTGGCCGCATCCCCGGGGCTCGGTTTCAGGGGCTTGGCACATGTATAGGGCCTGGCACATGTCCTGGTTCTGGTGACCCCGCCACGGTCTGCTGTACACAGGCTTCGCTTCCCTGTGATCAGACCTCCCAGCAGAGCCCCACGGCCATTGCTGTGTCCTCTGGGACTTTTATCCTGTGTAAGTGTTGGACCAGGACCTGGGTCTCGTGAGTTCTCCTCACGGGCTCCTGGACAAGGAAGTGGGGTGTTTCCTGTGCTCCCCAGACCAGCGTGGACCCCAGTAGTCTCCTGTCCCCACACCTGTCCCGCCTCCTGTCACACCTGAAGGCCTTGGACAACAAGTGGGTCCTGGGCACACCCAGGTCCTGCCCAAACTGTGTCAGGCCGCAGCTCTGGCCAGGGCCCTGGCACCTCAGGGCTGGCACTGTCTCCAGAGTTGAGCCAGGCCCCGAGCCCTGTGCCCAGGACACCTTCCTTATGGAAAGTGGTTTCCTGGCCAGACTCATTCAGCTCTTTAAAACAAGAATCCTGCTAACTTTTAAAATGAACCAAAGAAATTAATTATAGGCTTGGGCTCTGCCAGGTTTATTTTTAGGACCCCATGGTTCCAGACGTAAATAGGGATTATCCCGGACGAAGGAGCGGAAATGCTTACTGCCTGCTAGAACGGGAGGGAGAGAGGGGTCTGCTGTGCTGAGTCCTCTGGAGCCAGGCGTGGTACCAGTGCTTGTGCCAGGCTCAGGGAACAGGGCAGGAAGAGGAAAGCCTGCAAGGGACCAGGCATAGCCTGGCATGGCTGCTCTGGCCACCTGAAGGGAACAGCACTGAGCAGACCTGGCTGCAGACGTGACAGGCCGCCCCCAAGTCCGGGGAGGCGGGACAGCCCTCCTCCCTCCCGCCGCCCCTGACCTCGTGGTGCTGAGGATGTGTCCACACCAGCGGCCACAGGGCGCATGGCCCTGCCGTCCACTTGCAGACAGACGGGGAGCTGCTGGGAGCTGATAGGAGGGTGCAGAGGCGCAAGGACGGGGGTAGAAGGGACCCAGAGTGCCCCCCTGGGGCTGGCTCTGTGACTGGGGCAGAGTGGGGACAGCCGGCCGGACAGGGGAGACGGCCGAGGCTGCTGTCCCGCTGGGGACGGAGCTCGCTGGGGCCTGGGCCTGTGTGCCCCGAGGGGCGCTCACCCTCCCCGGGTTCCCGAGGTGCCGTGATGTCTGTAAGTGGCAGGCACGTTGCTAACCCAGCCCAGCAGGCGGAAGTTCCCTCGCTTTGCAGGGAGTGGCCCTCTCTGGGGTTCTGCCGCCCTGGGAAGGTGCCCTGGGGAGGCACTGCATGGGTGGGTTAGCAACCGAACTGTGCCCGTGTCGGAGCCGGGCTGGCCTTGTACCCCGATCCCAGCAGTTGGGCAAAGCGTGCCAACCACCAAGTGCCCGGCTGCATGCCCAGCCCAGCAGGCCCCACGGCTGGCTGTGAGCTGAGTGTTCGCAGGATCTCCTGGCACTTGTGGTTTGGCACAGCAGCGGGGCGCCAGGCTGCCTGGGGAGCTGGGTGGCGGAGGCGGCCGCCACACACGGCGTGCTGCCTGGGCGCGCGTGCACACACTGGCCTCTCGGTCGCGTGCACACGTGTGTGCGTCCCTGCCTCCCGTGCGCCTCTGATCTGTCGCGTGTGCAGTGCAGGGTCCGCGAGCTGGAGGAGAAATGCCGGACGCAGAGTGAGCAGTTCCAGCTGCTGTCGCGGGACCTGGAGACGTTCCGGCAGCACGCCGGGGAGATCGACCTGCTGAGTGGCAGCGCGGTGGCCTCGCGGGATGCCCCCGGCAGCCCTGGCAAGGCTCTCCCACAGTTCACGAACGGGCTCGCCACCTCCCTTGGCAAGGGTGAGCGCCGCTGCCTGCCGGTCCGTGGGAGGCACAGGGCTCCTGGGAGGCCACGTGGCCACGGCCGCAGGCCGCTCAGGTCCGTGCCATGGGGTGACCGGTGCCTACAGCACCTCAGGGAGGGGCGGAGGTGCCCGAGGGCTCACACAGTGCAGTCCCAGAGCCGGGTGGCACCGAGGCCTACTTGGCATCCACACTGGTGCCCACTGTGTGGCTCGATCCCCTGGGTCCCCGACCCCGTGCGTAGTCTGTGCTTCTGCCCTAGCTCTTCCCGCCCCAGCCCGGTGTGTCCGCGAGCTGCTCCCCGAGAGGCGCCAGCAGGCCTGGTGGTGACCTCTGCCCCTCACCCCGCCTCTGGCCAAAGTCCTGGGTGCCCTTGAGCCGGACCTTGGGAGTCAGCCACGTGTTCCTGGCGACAGGTTCACCGGGGCCAGGAGAGGGGGGGGGCCGGGGCCGGCCCCGTCCACCTGTTGAGCGCCGCCGGCATTTGCTAAGTGGCGGGAGCTGAGCGTCAGAACCTCGCTCTGGGTTGCCCGGCAGAGCCCGTCTGCCAGGGAGCATTTCCTGCTGCTGTGAGGCACGTGTGTGGCGTGGGCTCGGCGGCTTTGCCAGCCGGGGCCCGGACTGCAGGGACATGTGTGCGTGCCGGGGGGCTCGGGGCAGGCAGACGTGGCAGGCGCTTTCCGGGGAGCCTGTGGAGGTTGTGCAGAGAAGGAGTCTTTCGCGGTAACGGGACGTGACGCTGATTCGAGCCCACGTCCTGCTTTCCCCAGAGCGCTCGCTGTGCTTGTGGCTGTGGCCTTTAAGGTGACGCCAGAGTCCAGATCTGAACCTACCCCACGGCTGCCACGGAGTGTTTCTCTTTCGTTGTCTTTCTGCTGCGCTGGGTCTGGAGCCTTTGGAAACAAAAGACACCCTTCTATTTACAGCGTTTGTCTGCGGCAGTGCTGCTTGTATTTATAAAACATGGTAGCTCCCCGTCGCTGAAAATTAAATAAGCTGTAATGTTTTTCCTGAGTGGGACGGAAGATGGGTTTTCGTTTTGTTTTTGAGACAGGGTCTCGCTTTGTAGTTCAGGCTGGTCCTGCGCTTACTATGAAGCCCAGGCAAGCCTCGGACTCAGGAATCCTCCTGCTCTCCCTCCTGAGTGCTGGGATGACAGGCTTGAGCCATCAAGCCCAGCATTTGTGGTGTGTGGTACTAACTGCCAGTCCATGCCCAGTCCAGCCCCAGGCTCTGCCTGCCACACGTGGGCAGCTGTGGGGCCTGTGGTTGTATGTGGTTACCGGGGAACAAAGCAGGGACCTTGCGCTTGCTAGGCAGGGGCCGGAACCACTGAGCTAAATCTCTAGCCCAGGAGATGGTTTTAAAAACAACCCCCACCCCCTTAGCAGACAGGTCAACACTATCACTTTTTAATTTTTAAAAATTGCAACTGACCCATCAATCGTACATGCGTGTGAGGCGCTGTGTGATACTCCCGCTCGGCGGGCCTCGATCAGGCTGGGCTCACGCGTGCAGAGCCCCAAAGCCTGGCTGTCGCGTCCTCTGTGGCACAGCGACAAGTTGCTGGGAGCCACGGCTGCCCACGGCTCTCCGCACTCTCTCCCATCGCCGCAGCTGGGCTGGAGCTCCGGAAATCAGTGGTGGGTGTAACGGGGCTCTGTGGGAGCCCTCCGAAGGGTGAGAGGGGTCCGAGGCAGCCCTGGGAATCGGGACGCCTCCACTGGTGAGTTGGACGGAGGAGAGCCGCTGCCCAGCTTCCCTCCAGGCCGGGCCGGGCGTGGCCGGGGACCGCAGCTCTGGTCCGCGCAGGCTCTGTGGAGACCCTGGGGTCCTGTGAGCGTGCCCACGTCGCAGCCTGCTTGAGGCCTGAGTTTGTGCCTGAGTCACTTTTTGTTGCTGTGACACACGCCCGACACCCACAGGTCAGGGAGGAGAGCTTCATGTGGGCCGCGGCTCAGTCCGTGATCTGCTTTCTCCAGGGCGGCGTGGCCTGGCAGAGGGCCCGGCACAGCGCCTGGCAGAGCAGGGCGGCTCAGAGCACGGAGCATGGGAAGCAGAGAGGGAGGAGCCGGGAGGCGGCTGACTCCTCCAGGACACCCTGTGGCCACCCCTCCTGGGCGGCCGTCAGCCAGGAGCCAGTCACCTTCCGGAAGCGCCGCCTCTGAGCGCATGTGGCTGGGGGGATCTGGGTATAAACAGCAACAGTTTCTGGCCTCAAGTTTGTTCGTCCAGGGGACGAAACAGCCAGGAAAACCCAGCAGCGCCCAGTTACCCTCCCCCCGGCTGTGTCAGTGCCACGCGCTTCTGTCCGCAGCGCAGGGCACCGGTCAGGCTGGCCCAGCCTCTGGCATCACTGCTCAGGCCTCTGACCTCATGCGTATCTGTCCCAGGTGCCAATGAGGGCAGCAGCGCATGGCTGGCAGGCATCCTGGGTGCCACCTGGCCTCAGGCTGGGGTGTGTGGAGCTCCTGTGTACCCAGCATGGCCTCGGTGGGAGGGAGGGAGGCAGCAGCCCCAGGCCCTGCCTGCCACACGTGGGCAGCCGTGGGGCCTGTGCCAGGTCCGTGTGACGTGGGGCTGTGATCACGAGCAGCAATCTGGCTCCGCCCGGCTCCTGAGCTTCCGTCCCCCTGGTGGTGAAGGGCTGCTGCTCCCCAAGCCCCACAGCCTCTCTGACGCTGCAGATTCTCACGCTGCCCCGTGGCACTGCTGGTGGACAGGCCAGAGCAGCACTGGGGTGGGTAGGTCTGCCTCTGTGGGCCACATCTTATGTGTCTCCTTTCTCCACTGGCTCTGTGCCCCAGGTCACGAGAGGCCTGCTGGCCCTTATTCGGCGGCCAGTGACCGCATCCCACTCCCCGGGGACAAGCCAGAGTCCCTGCTGGCCAAGCCCAGGTTTCTGTCGCGATCCAGCAGCCCAAGATGCAGATCTGAGTCCGATGTGAGTCCTCAGCTGGGCTGGCACCATGTCCTCTGTGTCCCCAAGGGTGGTGCCTCCAGCCTGTCCCCCTGCAATCCCTGAGTGTCCTTACTGTGTGCCCAAGTGGGGACCCAGAGGGTGGAGGTGTCCGTGCGGTGGGCGGGGCCGTGGTGCCCACCAGCCCGTCCTGCTCCACGATTGTCTCTCGACCGCCTCAGGGTGTGTGAGGCATCTGCTTGGCCCCCAGCAGACCCAGAGAGCAGGCAGGGGTGGGACAGAGTTCAGGCCCCTTGTGTCACCTGCCCCTGAGCCAGGCACTGTCAGGGCCCCAGGGCAGCCTCCTCCCCCACCTGATGCCCAAGGGTAGGGACACAAATCGGGGTATTGGTGGGTGGAGTGTCACTTTATGGCATCCAGTCTGGGCCCATTTCCCGAGGCCCCTGAGCCCCGGCAGGAGCGGTGCCGCCCGCGATGTTTCCCCAGCATGCACCTGTGTCTCCACAGATGGACAATGAACGGAACGCAAATACCTCGAAGCAGAGATACTCGGGGAAGGCCCACCTGTGTGTCGCCCGCTACAGGTGAGCCACCCTGCCTCCGCCGCCTGCCCGTCACTGAGACCACAGGCAGACACCATCCTCTCAGAGCGGGCTTCAGCGTGGCTCAGGCCCGTGTGTGCTGAGAGGCAAGGCAGGAGTGTGGGGGCAAGAGGCACGGCGGGGACCACACGGAGCAGAGGGGCCGGGGCCAGGCGTGGGCCCCGCCCGCCCCCTCTGTGGGGTGTGCCCGGGAGCACAGGGCCGGCCCCAGAGCCTCCAGGACCAGCAGGTTTCCGTGCAGAGCTCTGCCGCACATGGTCCCAGAGCTTGTGGCATAGACATGCTGCACACACGGCCTGTCCCGGCGGCTCTGTGGCTCGGCCCGGGCCAGAGCAGCCAGCCTGTGGCCCGTGAGGACTCGGGGCTCGTGGCCGCCCCGCTGCACTCCTGCCTCCGTCCACACGTGGCCTTCTCCCGGCTGTGTGTAGTCCTCTGCTGTGCCACCTCTTGCAGAGACTGCATCCAGATGGGGACACGGTTCAGCCCACAGCAGGCTGCAGATGGGTGTCACAGAGAGGAGATGTCCGGAGCCTGGGTGGGGGCCCTCTCCGTGTCCTCCCTGTCACCCTCCTGCCTGGCTCCTTAGCTAAGTTACATTTGATGATGACAGGACTCATTTCTTTTCTGTTTGCTCATCTCTTGGACACACACGTAACAGGGGAAGAGACAAAAGTGCCCACGGTGTGGAATCACACACTGTCCTCGGCCGGGGGGCTCCCGAATCCCCTTCCTCGGTCCGAGGGAGGGTTGTGGCCGAGTTCCTAGGGCCCCGCGGACTCGGCCGCCCAGGCATCCTGTGGCGTCATCACCCAGTACCAAGTCCAGGCGCAGCCTGCCGAGGCGGGCTCCTGCCAGCCGGGGGCGCGTAGTCCCGTCCAGGGCGGCTGACGGGGCCTTGCTCTTTCTCCAGTTACAACCCCTTCGATGGGCCCAACGAGAACCCCGAAGCCGAGCTGCCTCTCACAGCGGGAAAGTACCTCTATGTCTACGGGGACATGGATGAGGACGGCTTCTACGAAGGTCTGGGCGGGGCTGTGCTGGGGGATTCAGGGCTCCTGCGGGCCTGGCTGTCGGCCTCAACTCTGCCCTCCCACGCCTCCGAGCTCACGGGGTCCCCTCACGGTGACCCCCAGGGCAAGGCCTCAGGTTGCCTTTGAGACACTGCGAACAGTGATCTCACGACAGCGTCACTCTGTAGCTGTGCTGCCTGCTGAGTTCATGCCCTGTGGGTGCACATGCCACACAGCTGCTGGAGCCCGCCCTCTGAAATGTGTGCAGCACTCACACGGTGCTTTGCACTCAGGAGGCTTCCATGCTTAGGGCTCCACCTCTCAGCTTCAGCTTTTCTGTATGGCACAGCGGAGACAGCAGTAGTGCCCCCTTGATAGGGTGGCTGAGGATGAGTGAGGTATAGATATAAAATGCTGGGGTACAGCCTGGCACATAGTAGTTGCTCTGTAAATGTCATCTATCACCACCGTCACCACTACCACATCACCAATATCACCACCATCACCACCATCACCACCGTCACCTCCATCATCACCGTCACAACCGTCACCACCATCATCATCGCCACTATCAGACTGACTTCAAGGCAGGGGATCAGCTGCCTCAAGACCGTCGCTGGTGGGTCAGGGACAGGCTCTGAGTCCTTGCTGATGTGGTTAGAGTCCGGGGCTCCTAACAGCTGGGGTGAGTGGAGTGTGCAATCTTGGGCTTGTGCTAAGGCCCTGCCTGGCTGTCCACGGTCAGGGCCTCTGCTGAGGCAGCCTGAGAGCCTCATTAAACATTAGGACAACACACAGCCCCACCTGCCGACTGGCCACACCTCTGCTTGGATGGCGACTGTCCTGTCCCTTGACTTAGCAACGGTGGTGACATCACACCGAAGTTGCATTTTGCATCGGGTGGACATATGTGGGATCCCGAGTCGCACCTGCTGCTTTGCAGGGACAGGGACACGGGCCTGTAATTCCTGATGTGACTCGCTGTGTCGATTCACCTCAGAGCGCGGAGATGACACATTCCCTCGTCCCCCGACAGGCCTGTGCTGAGCACCTGCTGGGTCCCGGGTGCCCACCCAGCACCCGGACAGAGGCACAGTGAGCCCGGTGGGGAGCCCGACTGGGCTACAGGGCCACTGAGGTTACGAGTACGGTGACACCGGAGTGGGATACCCACCTGGGGGCCCCGCAGGCACTTCAGGGCCTGGGCGACGGTGCGGTGACACCTTCCTCGTGCCCTGCAGGAGAGCTCCTGGACGGGCAGCGGGGCCTGGTGCCCTCCAACTTCGTGGACTTCGTGCAGGACAACGAGTCACGCTTGGCCGGCACCCTGGGCAGCGAGCAGGACCAGAACCTCCTCAACCACTCGGGCCTGGGCCTGGGCCTGGGCCTGGAGGGCAAGCGCATCCTGGACCTGCACTCGCCGACCCCCGTGGACGCGGGCATCGCCGATGACGGCGGGGGGCCCCCGGACGTGGACATCGACGACATCGGAGAGGAGACCGTGCCTTACCCCAGGAGACTCGCCCTCATCAAGCAGCTCGCCAGAAGTGTCATTGTGGGCTGGGAGCCCCCAGCCGTGCCGCCCGGCTGGGGCACCGTGAGCGGCTACACCGTGCTGGTGGGCACGGAGCCGCGCCTGAGCCTCCCGCTGGGCGCCAGGACCAAGGCCCTGGTGGAGAAGCTGGACACGGCCGCCTGCACCTACCGCATCTCCGTGCAGTGCGTCACCAGCCGGGGCAGCTCGGACGCGCTGCGGTGCACGCTGCTGGTGGGCAAGGACGTGGTGGTGGCCCCGTCGCACCTGCGGGTGGACAGCGTCACGCAGGTCTCGGCCCAGCTATCCTGGCTGCCCACCAACAGCAACTACAGCCACGTCATCTTCCTCAACGAGGAGGAGTTCGATGTGGTCAGCGCGGCGCGCTACACGTACCAGTTCCTCAACCTGCGGCCCAACATGGCCTACAAGGTCCGGGTCCTGGCGCAGCCTCACCAGATGCCCTGGCAGCTGCCCCTGGAGCAGAGGGAGAAGAAGGAGGCCTCGGTGGAGTTCTCCACGCTGCCCGCAGGTGAGCTGCGTCCTGCCGTGAGCCTGGGTGGGGCCGGGAGCTCACACGCCCATCTCTCCATGTTGTGAGCGTGGGTGGGTGGGTGTGCACGGTGCCCACGAGTGTGAGACGGGCGCTCGGGTGTGTCACGAGTAGCTTTGGGAACAGTGCACCTTTGGCACTGCTGCGGGTGGGGGCATGGTGTCCTCTGCCCTCCCGGGTGCACGGTGGGACCTGTGTGCGTGCCCGCGGCCCTTCCGTGATGGGGTGCCATGGCCCGCCGATGCTGATGGCACGGTCCTTGTGCCCCGGTCTTGCGCCGGGGCCAGCAAAGGTGGCTTACAGGCCAAGGTCCTGTCATGGCAGCGCATGACGTGGCCGCAGCTCTCACTGTGGGCTTTCGCTTGCCGTGTGAGCCCCTCCCACGCTGTCCGTCTGGACCTCTGTCCTTCCGGTCGGCTTACTCCAGGCCCGTCTGAGCCTTTGGTCGTAGCGCACCAGAACCCCACTGTTCCTCCTTCAGCATCCCTCTAACAAAGGACACCTTCCGATTAACCCACCGAGGGGGTCCTCCAGCCCCAGCTCGCAGGGGCACACTCCGGATCACAGAGTCCATGGGGCAAAGTACAGACCTGTTGAGGGCCCTGAGGGTCCCCACTGTCCCCTTCTCTGGGGCAGGACCACTCTGGGTGTGTGCCCAGGGGGAGGAACGTTTTGACAGAGGATGGGACATGGGGGACAGGAAGACATGTTGCCATCCACGCTGCCTGTGCTGTCCGCTGCAGCGGTAGGGAATTCTTTTTTGTGGAGTGTAATTTATTTCTAGCCTGTTTTATTTTTGTGTGTTTGCAACACATAATGACTACATACTCCTATCACTGGGAGTTGGTACATGTACACAACACATCTTGATTCCATGTGTACGTGTTTATTTGCGAAAGATCTGTCCCTGTTTCCTTTTGTCTTTTGTTTTACTCTTTATTTATCCTTTGGATTTCTCATAAGAGAGAAACCATCATGTGTCTGATTCCTTTCACTTATTGAACTCAAGGTGCATCCATTTTCTTATAAATAACTCAAATTTATTCTTGTTTATAGCAGGGTATGTTGCATTGTACATAAATAGCACACAACGGGTGATGTCTTTACTCACTCTCCTGCTGATGCACAGAGAGGGCTGCTTCAAGATCTAGTTACCGGGACTTGCCCCGCTGTAAACACGACAGACTAACTCAATCGGGAAGATGCCTAGTAGGGGGCAGCCGGGTCAAGGGGTCATTTTGGTTTCCCGAGGCCTCTTGACACCGACTTCCGTGCCGTGGCTGTAGTCCACAGTCCCGCCGGCGCGTGGAAGGGCCTTTCCCCACCACCTCGCCCGCACCGTCATCCCTTGATTTTGTCCCGACAGCCCTTCTTCCTCGACGAAGGCGGAGTCTTGGTGTTGTTTTAGTTTGCATTTCTCTAGTGGACAGTGACGTTAAACAGTTTTTCATGTATTTATGGACTCTTGCACTTCTTCTGATGAGTGACTATTCATCTCACTTGCCTTGTTTTGTTTGGGGGGGCTAGTTTTCTACAGATCCCTTGAGTCTTCTGTCTGAGTATGGCTGGCAAATGGCTTTTCTGCAGGTGATCTCTCCCCGTTGCTTGCTTCCTTTGCTTTGCAGAAGATTTTCAGTTTTGATGTGATCCCACTTGTTGATTCTTGATGTTATTTCTCATGCAATTGGGGTTCTGTTTAGAGTCTGACCTATTCTGTCTTTCAGAAGATTAAGTGTCCTCTTTTAATATTTAGATCAACAGAGTCAAACCCTTTAGAGACCGAGTGCCCAACCTACACCCCCAAACCCAGCATTTATCGCTGAATCCCGGTGCTGCAATTCACCCTGAATGCTGAGGTCTTGTTCCAGAAAAACTAACTCATACATTAACAGCTTTTGTGTTAAGAGAAAGACAACTCACACGAGTGCTGTGGGTTCACACTCCGCTGTAGGTCTTTGATCACAGTGAGAGTTCTTTATCTTTGCTCCCAAGTCCGTGTAGAAAACACCGTGGTCTCTTCATTCTTCTGTTGATGCCTGATGGAAATACCATTCATGACAAACCATTCACGAGTTTGCCATTGACGATGATGTGATCTGGAGGAATTCTGTTCACCAGGGTGAAGAACTTCCTGTCCTGAATGTACCGAGCTTTGACCCACAGTAGCTGGACATTTGTCCAGGTTTCTCCATCTGTCAAGGCCAGTTGTCCCTTGTTTGATCGCTGTGATGAGCCACCTTTCTTGGGGGGGCTGGGGCAGCACCGCCTTCCTGGGCTTGGACGCTGTGCAGCCCTGCCACGTTGCGCTTTCTGGCGCCCGGCTGTTAGACTGGCCAGCACTTTGCTGAGGCCTTTTTCACCTGCATTTGGGAAGGTGTTGGCCTACGATCTAACCTCTTACAAGGTCCTTGGACTTTGGTGCCAGGGCTGTGCGTGGGTCTGAGGACTGGGGGTGTTGTCCTCTGCTAATATCTGGAAGAAATTTAGTAATACCAGTATTATTTCTAGTCTATGTTTGATAGCACTCATCAGTGAAAGCACTTAGAGCCAGCAATTTCTTTGGGGAAAATGAATTCCAAGTTCTTTTCCTCTGTTTGGGAAGGTAGTTCTTCAAGCAATTCCATTTCATAGGAATTATCTAAGTAATTCTTATAAAGTTGTTCACAGTATAACAAGGAACTTTTACTTTGTATGTCTTTGTATAGTAATGTTTTCTCTTGAATTTTTAGGGGTAATTTATGCTTTTTTTTTCTTTGTGAACAGCCTTTTATCTCATTAATGTATTCAAAGCTGTAACTTTTGCATGGTTTTGTATTTTTAAAAAATTTTATATTTTATTGATTTATACTCATTACTTCTATTTTTTCTTTACATGCTGGGTTTATTTACTTTTTTCTATACATGTTCTTCTATGTCTATATTTTCTAAGCAAAAATTTAGAGCATTTAATTAAAACCATTCTTTGAATATGAGCATTTAAACTTACAAATGCTTTTATATTTAACTGTAGCCCACGATATAGGATACATTCCCTTGCTATTATCAGAGAGTTTAAAATATTTTCTGACTCCTGTGTAGGGTTGGGGCGGGTCTGCCTCACATGAAGTGAGCGGGTTAATTTCTAGATATTCGAAGGTCTAAAAGAAGATGCCCCGCTGCGATTACCGGGCTCTGATTTAAGCACTTTGGGAACAGACAGCGCACTGTCTGAGTCAAGCCATCGCCGAGGCCTGGAGACTGCTCTGGGCCCTGAGCACGGTGCCCTCGGACGTGCGTCCTAGACGTCGCCAAGCAGGTGTGTCCTTCGGGCCGCGGAGTGGAGGGACAGACTGCACGGCCCACGCTGCGTGACGCGCTCTCCAGTCCTTTCCTCGTGGGGTTGTTGATTCGACCCGGCTTTGTCTAGTTGTGGTTTGTGGGCAGCCCCGCCCCGCCGATGGCTTCCTGTCCCGGGGTCTCTCTCTCCGGGGCCGCCCCGTGTGGCCTGCTCGCTCTCCGGCTCCATGTGGCCCTCAGAACCGGCCAGTCGCGGGGTCCTGGTGCTGCCCATGTCGGACAGGCCTCGCCACGCGCCTCCAGGGGCATCGCTGACACCACTCACGTCCACTGTGATGCTCCTGCAGTTTATCCTGTTCCCTCTTTTTATGTGTTTGTCTTTCTCTACTGCCTTCTGGGTCACTTTCACATTCTACTTTCTTTCCTCCTCTTTTATTTATTTACTTCTTGGCAGTGACACATGGTGGGTTTTCTGAGGCTGCCTTAGGGAGCGCAGCATGCATATTTAACATACGATTATGTCACCTCAGCTTAGCACATACCGATCTATAGGGAAAGAATTGTGTAACACCACGATTCCACTCGTTGACCTTTGCTATGGTTTTTACCTGTTTCACTTTGACACATTACACTTCCCTCGGGACACTGTCATATTTTATTGACATTCTTGCTTGCCTTTGAAGAGTTTGGAGAACACAGCCTCACACCCTCTCTGCTGGATGTGGGGCTGATGTGGGCACCGGCCCCGGGGACCCAGGGTCCTGCCGGCTCTTGCCGTGTCCGGCACGAGGCAGCAAGGATGCGAGCTGCAGGGCTGCTGTCGCTGGAGTCTGACGAGGAACGACAGGGGGCAGGCAGAGGGGTGCTCTCTCCCCTCTGCACCCCACGCTGGCCCTGGCTGCGTGGCTGCCCGTCCCTGGGCAGGGCGACTAGAGGCCTAGAGAGCACAGTTGCTGGGTAACAGCCACGTGGAGGCCGTCCGGCCTCCTGGCACCAGCCGGCCGCCGTGTGTGCTGTGCTCCGATCACCTGGCCCCTCCTCCAGTGTGGGGGCACCGCGAAGCAGTGACAACCATCCATCTGGCCCCACTCTGAAGCCCTCCGCTCCTTCTGCGCCCCAGGCCCTCCAGCACCCCCACAAGACGTCACCATCCAAGCTGGGGTCACAGCAGCCACCATCCAGGTGTCCTGGAAGCCACCCGCCCTGACCCCCACTGGGCTGTCCAATGGCGCGAACGTCACCGGCTACGGCGTGTACGCCAAGGGGCAGCGGGTGAGTGGCGTGGGCCGTGGGGCCGTGGGCGGAGACTGGTGGGGAACGGGGTGGGGGACCCATGCCCCGCGTGGGAGAAGTTCAGATTCTCAGTGCCAGATGCCAGCAGCACTTCTGAAAGGCCACCTGCACTGTGCTGCAGCCCCTGCTCTGTCCTCGGTCCAGCGCCCGTTGCTGGGGCCCGCTCTGCTCCGGACTGGACCTCAGCATCGGGGCCCTTCCCTGGAGACCTGGCAGGGCGACCAGCCCCCAGCTCTGGGGAGCAGGTGTCCACTGTCTCCGTGCCACACTGCCTGGCACGGGGAAGCCCAGAGAAACACCTCCTGTCCACCTGCCATCCTGTTCTGTCCTCCATCAGGAGTGCAGGATCAATTTGACAGGGCACCGGTGGGCACCTCAGCCGCCTCCTGCAGGAAAGTCCCCGGCCTTGCAGCCCTGGGCACGTGCCTGGCTCCCGAGCGGAGGGCAGGGACACCGGCCGGGCGTGTCCTGGGCTCCGGCGGACAGGCAGCCTGAGCGGCCTCGTCTCTGCAGGTGGCGGAGGCCCCCTTCCCCGCCGCGGACGGCGCCCCCGTGGAGCTCGGGCGGCTGCGTGGCCTCGAGGCACAGGCCGTGACCGTGCGGACTCTCTCTGCCCAGGGCGAGTCTGCAGACTCCGCCCCCGCCGCCATCCCCCCTGGCCTCCTGGTGCCTCCAGCCCCCGTGCCCAAGGCGGCACCCGCCCCGAAGCCGACAGCCAGCGTCCCTGACGCCAAAGAGGAGCACCTGGGCGGCCACACCAAGGCGGAGCCCTGGGAGCAGAGCCGGACGCCCGCCCCCGCGCGCGGGAACCTGCTGGAGCCGCCCGGGCTGCAGGGGGCCGGCCCGGGCCGGAGGTCGCCCTCGCCCAGCCGCACCCTCCCGCAGCCGCAGGGCGCCCCCGTGTCCGCCTCCGCCGCGAAGGCCATGGCCCGCGAGGCCGCACAGCGCGTGGCCGAGAGCAGCAGGGTAAGCCGGGGCGCCCGGGGCCCTTCTAGCCGCCGCACAGGGTGTGGCCACGAGCGGGTGGGACGGCGCCGCCCGCAGCTGGGCGGGCACCGCGCTCGTGTGCAGGGTGCAGCCGCGCTGGCCGACGGGTCACGTGGGCTCTGCTCCGCCCACGAGCAGCCTGCAGGCGAGGGGACTCGGGCGAGGGTCCTGGGAGGGCCCCGCACGGGCTGCAGTGCGAGCGTGTGCGCGAGTGGGTGCAGGTGGGGCCAGCCCAGACAGTCGTGTTCCACAGACATGTGTGCCTATGAGTTGTGATCAAAACATACTGGAGCTCTTTAGGTTAGAAATTGAAAAATACATTACAGTGAAAGACACATTGCCACGAACCCCTCAGAGTGTCTACCTTTCAAACCTACTTATCTCAATGAGTCAAAACCTTTGAGGGCCGGAGATTTAGCTCAGTGGCTCCAGCACCTGTCTAGCAAGTGCAAGGTCCCTGGTTCGATCCTGGTAACCACATACAACAATACTGGGTGTGTTGACTCATGCCCACCAGCCATCAGTACCACATACCACAGTGCCGGGCATGGTGGCTCATGCCTGTCATCTCAGCACTCGGGAGGCAGAGGCAGGAGGATTGCTGAGTTCGCGGCGGCTTGTCTGGGCACCATAGTGAGCTCAGGGCCAGCCTGAACTACAAAGCGAGACCCTGTCTCCAAAAACAAAACAAAACAAAAAATAACCTTTGAAACTATTTGTCAAATAAAAATCACGATGCTGTGTCCCTGTCCCCCTATCCACTGGCTGTGGCACCAAGTGACCTCTGGCTCATCTCCCAAGTCAAAGTGACCATGAGAGGAACGTATCTGGGACTCAGTCCATCAAGGCGGCCGGCACGGAGCCCCCGCGGACCTCAGGACTGGGGCTCCAGAGCGCGGGGACGGTCGCGTCCAAGGAGGGTCTTCTGAGGCGCTCAGAGGCAGCGTGTCTTCTGTGACGATAAGACTTTTCTTTCAAACCCACCCGTGTTTCTGATCACGCATCCCGTGTTCCCACAAGTGCAGCTGCACACGGGCACGCGTGCACACCACCGTGCCGAGCTTCCCATCAAGGTGCAGAGCTGCGGTGGGAGCACGTCCCAGCCCAGGCGTGCAGGGAGACGGCACGGGCCACGGCCCTGAGCTTCCTGGAGGCTCAGGCTGAGCCCCCGTTTTCCTCTCGAGGCCGTGCGGGCCGTGAGCTCGCGACCTCTGTCTGAGGACCAACTTCAGAGGTCTGCCAGGCAGGCCGGGGCGGGGTTCCCAGTGGGGCCGCGCCTGGCCGGGACCGGAACGGTCAGCCCGAAGGACGCGTGCGCTCGCTGGGTGCAGTGCTGCAGGCCTGTGAGCTCCGCTCGCTGGGAGGCTGAGTTCAAGGCCAGCCTGGGCGTTTTAGGGAGTTAGACCCTATCTCGACATAAATAATCGAAGGAAAAGGCCAGGGATATATCACAGCCTTCGATCCCTGGTATTTCAAAAAGGGCCAAAGCCAAACAAGGATCTATTAGTTGAGGAATGAAAGCGGGCAAGAAAGGCCATGGAGGAGAGGAGAGCAGGCCTGGCACTGTGGAAGGGCTCAAGGACGCGCAGCCAGGGCGCCAGCAGGGGCCTGCCGGGCCCGGTGTGTGAGTGGCACCTGCGGGGTGGGCCCCAGAGCCGCCTGGGCCTGTGCTCCTCGGGCCCCTGCCTGCTTACCCTTGTCTCCTTCTCTCCAAGTTAGAGAAAAGGAGCCTCTTCCTGGAGAGGAGCAGCTCGGGGCTGTACGCCAACTCGGACGAGGAGGATGGCTACGCCTCACCGGAGCTCAAGCGGAGGGGACCCTCGGTGGACGACTTCCTGGAGGGGTCCGAGCTGGGCAGGCAGGTGAGGTGGGCGGCCCGGGGGCCTTGGGAGGCCTCGGGCCAGGACGCGGGCAGAGAGGAGCGGCTGGCTGGGCCGCAGCAGTGCCCCCAGCGCTGAGGAAGCCCTGAGCCGCCCCGTTCGGGGGCGGTATCGCGGGGCACAAGCGTGGCTCCCCTAGCCGTGCCGGAACCTGGTTGGGGCAGGAGAGGGGGAGCGTCGGTAGCCAACGGGTTCATTTGTGAGCTCGGGTCCACATGAGGGGCAGCATCTGCTGGGCACCGGCTGTGTGCGGGTGCCCCAGTCACCCTCCTGTTCGGACGCGATGCCGCCGCCCACAGGGTAAAGGGGCCTTCGTGGCTCAGTCGGGCGGTTGGCTCCCTGGTGGGAGACGGTGCGGGAGGGGTGGGAGGAAGGCGCGCGGTTCGCAGGGGCTCTGGGCCCAGCACCCTGCTTTCCCGCCGGCGGAGGGGGCTGAGGGGGACCCGGTCAGCGGCTGCGCCTCACTCTGCTCCGGTCCCTGCACAGCCCCACTGCTGCCACGGAGACGAGTACCACACGGAGAGCAGCCGGGGCTCCGACCTGTCGGACATCCTGGAGGAGGACGAGGAGGAGCTCTGCTCGGAGATGCAGCTGGAGGACGGCGGCCGGCGGCGGCCCGGCAGCGCCTCGCACGGCGCCCTCAAGGTGAGCGGCCGGGCTGGGGCCGCACCACAGGCCGCGCGGCCTCACCGTGGTGGAGGCTGTGGGCCTGGACGCGGCCTCCTCACCGTTGAAGCTGCCGGAGCCCCTGTAGCTCTGGCGTTTTGCAGGGCAGGGCGGGTACAGGAGTTCCTGGGGAGACGGAGTCCGGCCTGCGTGCTCGCCCACACAGCCAGCCCGTGCTGGCGCCCCCGGCCTCGGGGAGGGGCTGGAGCCCGGGATGCCGGCGAGCCCAGTGCCTGATGCCCGTGGGGACCTTGCCCACACCACCACTGGCAGCTCCTGTGCTGATTCAGGCTCCTGGCAGGCCAGGTGACGGCGGCAGGCACAGGGCCAGGCAGCCGAGGGCCAGGGGCGGCTTGGGGACAGCAGGGGCCTTGCGAGCAGCCTGCAGGGTGAGCTCAGCGCCCAGCGCGGCGCCTGCATGCGGAATGCTGGCTGACACGCCCCTGCATAGCCTGACTGACGGATGTTCTGTGCTGGAACATGCCAGATCCCTATGCAGACCCTGAGCAGCATGGGCCCACCCACCGTGCCGGCCCCGCTGGTGGCTCCGCGGGACCCACCAGCTGCTGTGTCCCTCCTCGTGCCCGACTGTGCTCAGGCCCAGGACGCCTGCCAGGGCTGGGAAGTAAAGGGTGGCACGCGTGGCCCCCTTCCCGAGGCTGGCTTCTCGGGGTGCACAGTGGGGCTGCTGTCTCGGAGACGGAAGCTGTCTTCTTCCCTGGGAGGCCCAGACACAAAGGTCGGGGGTTACTGGCCCCAGGTCCCGCAGTGCTCCAGAAATGGGGTGAAGGGTGGGGCTCACTGGGTGTGAGGGTGGGAGTTGGCAGGCCGGTGTGGCTTCCCGGTTGTCTGCAAGTTGTCTGGTGTGGCCTGGAGAGGTGGCCACACGGGGCTCAGGCGCCCACGTGGCCCAGCCGGTCCCCTTTGGGCCAGGCCACTCACCCGTTTTTGTTTGCTCCCCAAAGCACCCCAGGTACCCTGCCTGTGCCCGGGGGTGGCTTTTTGTCTCCTTTCTCACATAGTGTCAGTGTCATCCCAACACACACACACACACACACACACACACACACACACACACACACACAGCACAGGACAGACTCTACCCACAGCGGGGAACCCAGTGCCCCAATCTGCTGAGTGGGGTGTGCGGTCCAGCACACAGGCTGACTTGGGGAGACTGAGGAGCGAGTGTGGGGACCGCATGGGGCTCGTGCACAAGCTGGGCGGGCCCTGTGAGCAGAGCAGAGTCCCCGTGCCCTGCCCATGCCAGCAGCTTGGGCCAGACACAGCAACACGGCTCGGGCGGGGCGGGGGGCATCCCTAGTGCAGGACGAGCCGGATCCAGTTGGCAGGCGGGTGGGGACTTCCGTGTCAGCGTCCTGCGGGCATTGGGGTGGTCTCTCCCACACGGGCACGGCACTGCACTGGGCCCTGGATCCCCTGCCCCTGCGTCTGAGCTGCCACCTCAGGGCCACCCGCATGGTGCCCCCTTCCCTGAGTGTCCCGCCTGCGCCTGGCTCCTCCGGTGACCACCGGCTCCCCGAGCGTGGAGCAGAAGCATGTGTCTGCCCGCCTTGCCTCCACGCGACTAATGTGTCTGTGTTTTCTCTCCTTCCTCTGCTCCCCGTGCCCCCGTGTGGCCGCTGCTCTGTCACTCCCCTGTCCCCGAGGAGTGCTATAAGCCCAGGAGCCCAGACGGTGCGTTCCTGGGGCAGCCCGAGGCCCCCCAGCCACCCCGCCGCAGTAAGAGGCTTTTCAGTATCCCCGAGGTAGCCGAGGAGGACACGGACCCCTGCGAGCCACTGCTCCGGCAGGGCCCAGGGACAGCCAGAGCCAGGGGCCCACTGGCCGCCCAGCACGGACCTGTCCCCCCTGGCTCCTGGCTCCCCACCGAGCACAGGGTGCCCCTGGGGGCTGCCCCTGTGGACGACCTCTTCCTGGAAGACAGAAGCGGCCGGCCGGGCCGCTGGGCCACCCGGAGCCCAGACAGCGGTCTGGACTGTGGCAGCGAGGAGGAAGAGCTGAGGTTGAGTTTCAGGAAGAGCGCGGCCCAGTGCAGCCCGGGCCCCGGCCCTTGTTCCTGCCGGAGAAGCCCGCGGCCCCTGCTGGCCCGGCGGCGGACGCTGACCCGGCAGAGCAGCATCGAAGAGGACTTTGGGGACCAGGTGGACCCCATGGACATCATCAGGAGCGATGACCTCCCGGCCAGCCCGGAGAGGGCCCCGCCCAGGAAGCAAGGCTGGGATGCCGCCACCGACCGTGACGGTTTTCGGGGTGTCTGGCGGAAAGGCGCGGCCGGGCCGGACAGTAGGGCAGCCGTCCAGCACGGGCCAGCGCCCCCCCGGGCTGCAGACGGTCCCTGGGTGTGTGCTGCTCCCCTCCCGCTTGCCGGTCCCGCCCACCCCCGCGGGCTTGCGCCTGCGCCTGCGCGGAGTCACCCTGCGCCTGCGCGGAGTCACCCTGCGCCTGCGCGGAGTCACCCTGCGCCTGCGCGGAGTCACCCTGCGCCTGCGCGGAGTCACCCTGCGCGTCGGCCGTTCCCCGGTCCCCGTGCTTGTGGTCGGTGCGTCCATCGCTTGGCGGGCGGCGGCGTCTTCCCTTTGCTGTCGATGACGTTTCCTCCACAGGACGGTAATGATCCTGGCTGCTTCGGTGAAAAGACAACTGAGCCTAAGTTTTAACTGAGGGTTAGCTGCACGGCCGTGGCCATCTGGGCAGCTTCCATTTTCCCGAGGCCTAGGTGTGACCCCCCCTCCCGTCATTTTCCCCTATTGTTTTGGGTTTTGGTGTTGCTTCCAGGCCCTCAAGGAGCCGTTTGCCACACGGAGAGCACTGGGGAAGAAAGTCTCTTCCGCTCGTCATTTCCAAACCTCTCTGTTTCTTCCCGCTTCCCGTGTCACCGGTCGCCGCCTCTTGCTCCTCCCCGGGTCCCCTGGGCAGCCCTTACCTCCGCGGTGGCGGGGTCCACGGTGCCCAGGCGGGGCCGGCCGCTGTCCCAGCCCACACACCTCACGCCGTGCCCGCACGTGGGCGCCCCCGCGTCCTCTCTGAGGGTCCTCCCCCATCCCGGGGTGTGGCCCCCCGCCGCATGCCAGAAGCGGGAGGTCCTGCCCTGTCTCCATCCAGCCTGGAGGCCCTGCAAGGAGGCGCCCAGGGGGCCTCGCACAGCAGCTCCTTCAGGGTGGGGGTGGGGCTGACACGTGGGGCCCCCCACCCCGCCCTGGCCCTGCAGGGATGCCAGGGCAGGTAGACGAGGTCAAGCCTACGCCAGGTGCCTGTGCCGTACCCGAAGCTCCGGCTGGGGCCCGAGTGCTGATCTCAGCAGCAGTGGCAGCAAGACGCAGACGTCCCCGTGGGCTGCTTCTGCCCCGGCCTGTAGTAGTCAGACGGCCCCTGGCAGGGAGGGGCGCGAACCGGCCATTCAGCTAACCTTTCAGTTAAAAGCTAAGCTGAGCTGCCTTTTACGGCTTTGCTGCAATCCGAGTTGATCTCACTGACCTGCCCTGCCATGGCTGGCACGAGCATGACCCTACTTCTGTCTCGTCCTAGATCTCAGGCAGCCCGGTGTCGGCAGGACGGGTGGAGAGGTCCGACCACGGCGGCCGGAGGGTCCCCCACGGTGGCGCCGGTCCGCAGAGGCCCCGGCTGGCCATCGGTGAGTGTCCCCGGTGCGTGAGACCCTCAGGGGTATCTTCCAGCTCCCAGGAGGGTGGGCGGGTAGACGGGGAAACCGCTGGGCACCCAGCACCCGCTGGTCTGGTAATGACACTCATCCCCGCCTGCCAGGTTTTATTTGGTGGTTTGTTTTGCTGAGATGTCCCCCAGCATGGCCTCAAAGCTGCCAGCTCAGCTGGGCTAAGGTGGAGCAGAGCGGGGCGTGGCATGCCCCAAATAGCAGGGCAAACTGGGTGTCAGAGAGCTCCTATGGACACAGGACGCAGCAGTAGAGACCTGGGCACGGGGCTCCCTGCCCCTCGCTCCCCACCCCATGCCAACCTCTGTGCCCCTCGGCTCCCGGTTATGCAGTGGCTCCTTGCTCTTAACTGCTCTCTGGGGGCCAGCCCCACGGGGTGGCGGAGGCCAGGCGGGGACTTGCCCCGGGGCCTGCACTCAGGACAGCAGCGGCTCCAAGATCACCCAACAAGATCACGGGGCCCAGAACCAGCCCTTCTGTGTGCACACACATGCACAGACACGTACACACACACACGTGCAGACACAGAGGCCGCACGCGCACACACACACACACGCACACACACACACACACGAGGCAGCGCAGGGAGAATGGTTAGCACAACGCACAGGGCTGAGTTTCTGGGCCAGAGAGACACAGCCCTGGGCGAAGAGGGAGCAGAGCCTGCACCCCGAGCTCCAGGCGGACAGCGTCCCGGCCTGGCCTCCCAGCGCCTCCTCCTCACTCAGCAGCAGCTCACACGGCGTCTCCTTCCCCATCTTTACCTTTTGACTGGCCGTCGGAGCCCTTTCCAGGCTGTTTGCAGTTAGCACAGAACCAGGCTCTTCCCCGAGGCAGTGGCCTGGCCCGCTGAAAAGCTCAGCTCCCGGCCAGAGGCCAAGCGGTGCGGGAGACCCGCAGCGCCAGCGTCCTCCCTGGCCCGGGCGCACTCGGGCCCCTCCCTGCCCTGGCTGGCGGGCAGTCTGCCCTCAGTACCAGGTTCCAGAGCCACGCGCCGGCCAGCCGCACAGCGGGCACACGGCCGCCTCGCGGCGCCTGCCGGGACACGTGTGGGAGCTCTGACAGCGTCGGGGTGCGGCGGCCCCGCGTCTCGGCCCAGCGCGGGGGGCCCGGGGCAGAGCGGAGCCCGGCTGCCCTGTGGGACGGAGGCCGGGGAGGCTCGGCCGGGGAGGCGGGGCGGGCCGGGAGACAGGCTGCTCGGGACGCACGCCGGCCCTGTGCCCGCCTCTGCGCGCAGCCGGGGTTGTCCTAGTTCTGAAGCCCGGAGCTGAGGCTCCGACCCCGAGCTGCTGAGCAGCACGGGGTCACCGCCCGCCTTGCCCCTGCCCGCTCCCAGATGGCTCCGCCGGGCGGGGCCGCCTCTCCCCGGACTTCTGTGAGGAGGCGGAGGCCGACCCTGGGGCCGGGGGGCCCGAGGCCCGCATCTTCGTGGCTCTCTTCGACTACGACCCGCTCACCATGTCCCCCAACCCCGACGCGGCCGAGGAGGAGCTGCCCTTCCAAGAAGGCCAGATCATCAAGGTGGGCGAGGCTGCGGGCTGCGAGGAGAGGGGCGCGGGTCCCGCCTGCTGCAGCTGCCCGGGCGGGCCACGCTTCCCCAGCACAGGCAGCGCCCGCTGGGTGCTTGGGGGAGGGGGAGGGGGAGGGGCCACCGGTCACAGTGCGGCCCCCTGCAGGTGTATGGCGACAAGGACGCCGATGGCTTCTACCGCGGGGAGACCTGCGCCCGCCTGGGCCTCATCCCCTGCAACATGGTCTCTGAGATCCAGGCAGACGACGAGGAGATGCGGGGCCAGCTGCTGCGCCAGGGCTTCCTGCCCCTCAGCACCCCGGTGGAGAAGATAGGTGCGGCCGGTGGGCGGGTTCTCACTCGCGTGTGCACAGAAGTGTGGCAGAGGCGCAGCCAGAAAACAGCACCGACTGCCCTCAGCGGAGGCCACGAGCGTCGGCCGAGCTGTCCTCCACTCCCGAGGCCGTGGGCGCGTGCTTGCGGGCTCCGGGGCTCCGTGCAGGCAGCGGTCACGTGAGCGGCCGTCCTGCGGTGCGGGGTGCACGCTGCTCCGCTCTGAGTGTCTTGGGTCAGGCATCACATAGCAGCGGCCAGAGCTTCACCGCCCCAGCCGGGTCGCACCAGTCTTCGAGGTGGTGTCCTCCACATTTAAGAACCTAAGTAAAGTTCGGCACCAGATCTGAAGTCCAGTGGTTCAGAGAGCAGGTGACCCTAAGGCCCCAGAGCCTCAGAAATCGCCTCGAGTTCTTTCGGATGAGTCTCCAGATGAGGCTCCCAGCTCCGAGGGCTCAACGCACTCCCCGCTCTGTGCCCCATCCTGTCGGGGCGGCCTGTCCTGGCACCCCCAGCTCTGAAGACTGAAGGCCACGTGCCTGGCCAGGGGTCTGGGACTCCCGCTGGGCACTTCAGCTGGACCTGCATTATGCCCTAGTCCTGTGTATATTCTTTTGCGGGTTGTTTTGGTGATTGAACCCAAGGCCAACATTCCCAGCCCTTTCCATTTCTATTTTGAGGCAGGGTCTTGCTAAATGGCTAGATTGCCCAGGCTAGGCTCAAACGTGGATCTTCCTGCCTCAGCCTCCTGAGTACTGGCGGTACATGAATGTGCCATTATGCCTGGCTTTGATATCTTTTACTCTGTTCTACTTTCCTAAATGCCAGTGGTCAGGGGACTGAGCAGAGGTGTCCATTTGTGTCACTGGGGATGTCCTCTTTCACGACAGGCTAAATGCTGATTTTGTTGTTCCATAAACACAGAAGTTTTTTTTTTTTCTTTTGGAGAAAGGATCTTGCTGTGTAGCTCAGGCTAACCCTAAACTCAGGAGATTCTCCTGCCTCAGCCTCCAGCCTCCTGGGCGCTGGGCTCACAGGCCTCTCCCAGCTCATGGGGATTTTTGACACTGAGCTGCAGGTCTTCCCCAGAGCCACGGCCGCCTCCTGCTTCCTGGGAGTTTCCTGAGCCCTGCAGCCCTCGGATGCATGCTGCAGCTGAGAGCCCACAGTCCCCGGGGCCCGGAGGAGGAAGGGCAGTGTTGCTGCCCACGCACAGCGTATGCCACAGGCCCGGGGTCCACAGCAGTGCCACGAGCTGGGGCTGGGGCACAGGGAGGACGCCTGGGCTGAGACCCCTCTGTTGGGCAGTGACCCCAAGCAGCCTTTCTTCCCCTGCGGGTGCAGAGAGGAGCAGGAGGAGTGGCCGGCCACACTCAGTGTCCACGCGGAGAATGGTGGCCCTGTATGACTACGACCCACGGGAGAGCTCGCCCAACGTGGATGTGGAGGTAGAGTGGGGCCTGGGGTGGCCATGCCAAGGCCCTGCCTGCTGCCCTCGCAGCCCGGCTGGAGCTCCCCAAGGGCGGGGTGGTGGGTTGAGAACAGAGGCCATGCACAGAGGTCCTGGTGACCACGCCAGCTGCTGTCCAGAGCACGGGGGACCTTCCAGCGACAAGCAGCTCACTTGCTTTAAACTGCCCCTGGCAGTAGCATGACGCACCTTGGCCACCCTGTTCCCGGGTCGCCGCCCGGCCTGGGCGCTGGCCTGACTCGCCCAGGTCCCGGGCGCTGCCTTTCTGTGCTGCTTGGCTGAGTCTCGGAGGCGCCCACCGGATTGCAGGCCGTGCCCCTGGGAACTGTGCTGGGGAGCCCACTGCGTGGGGAGTGAGGCCCTCTGCCTGACGGATGACCTGTCCAACACCCCAGAGTGCCCTGTGACCCACAGCGACCCCTTCAGAGAGAAACAGGAAGGTTCCCGGGTCTGCGTGGCTAGGCCCAGCCGCCTGTCTCACGGAGCGGCATGGCCCCAGCTCTGACAAGCCCCTGCCCCTGAATTTTATTCCCTTGATTTTATGTTCAGAAATTTAAAAGCATCTTGTTGGGTCCTCCACCTTGGATGTGGCCTGGAGCGTGTGGAGCCCCTGAGCATGGGCACTGTGACCAGGATGCACACCTGTCCTGAGCTGGGCGCACCGGGTAGGGTGGGCAGGACAGGATTTGTGTCACCAGCTGACCGCGTCTGTGCCATGAGCCTTGCAGCCGCGAGCAGGTCCTTGAAGCCTAGATGACCAGCTGTGGAGCCATCGGAGCCCCACACTCAGCATGGGGGTGTGAGCAGCCCGGGCTGTGGCCACCCTACAGCTCTGACCCTCACGTCTGCGTGGGTGGAAGAGCTGGTAGAGGACAAAAGGTCTCCACGAGTGGGCAAAATGTGAACTTTTAAAAAACCACTTTGTCTAGCAAGAAGCACTGACTCTCTGTGCTGTTTGCACAGGCCGAGCTTACGTTTTGCACAGGAGATATTATTACCGTTTTCGGCGACATCGATGAAGATGGATTTTATTACGTAAGTTTTTAAAGCGTTAAGAAACCCAATTTAATTCATTTGATGGGGCTTGTTTTTGCTGGTCTGTCCTGAGAATCGCAGGTGCGTGAAAACCCTGTGGCTGCTGGGACACCCGCCACTTGCTTCTGTCTCTTGGCCAAGTTGCCGGTGACACTGCTGCTTCGCAAAAAAACAGCGTTTTCTGAAAACATAAACCAGATTACCTACATTCTGGCATCTCGCCAGTCAGCATTTGGGGTTCATGGAGCAGCTCAGTTTTCTCAGTTGATTGCTCAGGTAACAAAAGGACAGGCCTTCATAGAGTTCAGCTTCAGGCTTTACTGAGATGATGGGATCTTGTTTCGTTGCCAAGTTAGGATCCTCCTGCCTCAACCTCTGAGTGCTGCGACTGCAGGCGGGCCCCCACGCCCAGCTTGGGAATTCTCACGGAGGGAGATGGAACTGTGAATATGCACAAGGCGGACGCCAGCAGGCAGCCCTCCCTGAGGCCGTCGGGCCACCCCTCCGTGGGCTCGTCCTGGGAGAGAGGGGCGGCCCCTCTCTGGAGGCCAGCCCGGGCGCGGGCTGCATGCGTCTCTTCAGGCCCCTCCCCCTCCTTCGCTTATCAGAGGCTGGGGAAGGCCAGGTCTGCCCGTCTGTGACCGTGTCCAGCGTGGCCCCGTGCCGCGCCATCCCTGCCCCTTCGCTGTCCGTGTGGTGCGGAGCCGTGGCTGTGTGCTGTGGTTTGGACGGATCAGAGGTTGCTGTCCAGGCGCGGTGCTAAGATGGTACAACTGACCCCTGCTTGGTCTCTTCCATCACCCGCTGCTTCTCACTTGTCCACCTGAGGTCTGACTTGACTTTCCTAGAGAGCCATGTTAGAACACTGTCCCAAAGACCACTCTTTACTGAGAAATCCGTCCTCCTCCCGGGCACTACTTTCTCTGCTGGACTTGTCTGTGGACTTCAGTCCCCTCCATGTTTCAGTGACTCTATGTCTTCACAGCCATTTGACGTCTGGAGGACACTTCCGGTAGAGGCCTCCGCCCGCCCCTCACAAACCCATGGTGTCCGGATTGCAAGGGGGTGGACTGGAGCCTGGACGTGACAGGCTGGCAGTCTTCTTCCCCCTCGTCTGTCAGCAGACTTGAGCTCTGCACATCTCGGACGCGTTCCCAGGGACCGCCAGGCCTCACTGTCGCGGAGAGGGGGTTTTCCTGGAGGATGCTCCTGTGGCTTTTTAGAAAACGGTGGAGAGGTGTATGTTCCCCACAAGTCATTTTTCTTTAACGCATCTGTTCAGTTGGTTCTCTTGGGCTCTTAAACCATAACTGTTCTTTCTTCAGCAGCATTTATACCTTCTTACTGTCTCAGTGTCATTTAGAACAATCCTGAGTAATGATTCTGGGGTGATCTGTAACTTACTTAGTTTTTAGTTTTTTGAGACAACGTCTTTTGCTTTGTAGTTGAGGCTGGCCCTGAGCCCACTATGTAGCCCAGGCAAGCCCTGATCTCAGCAATCCTCCTGCCTCTGCCTTCCGAGTACTGGAACAACAGGCGTGAGCCACCACACCCGGCACTGTGGTATGTGGTCCTGGGGATAGAACTCGGGACCTTGCACTTGCCAGGCAGACGCCAGAACCACTGAGCTAATAAATCTCCAGCCCTTGTGACTTATGTAACTTAGTAATAGTCTCATAATACATATTTATAGGTTAGATCAACAAAGATAGGTACCCTGCAGTCTCAACTCTGGAGCATGAGGCAGGCAGAATACAAGCTTGAACCCAGCCTGGGCAACTTAGTGACCTGCTGTTACAAAAGAGGGCGGGGTTAAAATTCAGTGCAAAGACCCTGGGTTCAGTCCTTACTACTGGGCAAAAGCCAGAAAGAGTATCCTAATCTAGATCACTGAATTTATTTTTCGTGAGTGGGTGATTGTGGTCAAAAGCGATTTTTTAAAGCACTGGGTTGGGCTATTAGCATTTTCTTGAGAAGTCACTTTTATGTTCTAGAACTAACAGCTGTGCTCTTTGGAACCCTTTTCTGGCTTGTGGTGCCGGAGTCACGGGTGAACCAAAAGGCAGCACTTCCTCTATGAGCCCTGAGCTACGTCACAGGGTCCAGCCGGGCTGGTACTGGATGGCTGTTGGAGTTGGCCCAGCCTTAAACGCTTTGCTTTTCACCAGAAAGAATCAGCAGTGCGAAAGTCATCTGTGTATGTGGCTAGACCAGGCACAAGTATTTATAATACGTACTACAGGGTCCAGTGCTGCAAAGGCTCCGGCTGGGGGCTGGGGGCATGGAGAGCATTTTCTAATGTCGTTCACAGCGCCTGTCCTACGCTGTGTTCAGGCCGTACTTTCCTGGACTCATCTCTGCCTTCAAGAGCTTCCATTTGTTTTGGTGGCCAAGGTCATGGAGGGCACTGCCTGGCCAGGGCCGCATCACCAGTGTGGTACACAAGAAAAAGGAGGTCTCAGCTGAGGCCGTCCACCTCGCGGGTGTCCCTGTCCCTGCATGTCCCACCCTAAGTGTAAGCCTGGCGATTGCGTCCCGCCCCGGTCCACACGAACCCTGTGTCTCCAGCGCATGCTGCCCCCCCCCCCCCGCAGTCTAACGCTGGGCTCCTGGCATTGCCAGCATCTCTAAGGCCCAGGTACTCCTTTACATGCTTTTCGGTGCTGGAAGAGGGACCCGTGGGCTGGCGATGCGGGCCAAGCACTCCCCACGGAGCTGCACCCGAAGCTGTGTGTATGGAGTCATCTGTGACACAACAGGGTGGCAGAGGGGGCCCTCCAGGGGGCTGGCATCTGACACAAATGCAGAAGCTGTGGGGTGAGGGCAGCCCTGGGGACCCAGGAGGGGAAGTGGCAGGGGCAGGAAGCAGCAGAGGTGGCAGTGTCCTTGGGAACAAGGTGGGTAGGGGCATGGAGTTGAGGGTCCATGTCAGAGGCCCTGGGTACCCAGCGATGGTGGGTGGCTGCCATAGTCACCTGTGCAGGGAGATGGGCTCTGCTGAGGACATGACTCTGGGGGGAGGAAGCGCCGCTGCGGCGGCCCCAGACAGAGCAGGTCAGCGTCTCTGTCGGTAAATCTAACCTGAAACCCTGGGGAAGGACGGCTGGCATCGGGGCCCAGGGACCAGCAGAGCCAAAGGATCTGGGTGCAATCTGCGAGGTCAGGGGAGGCGCCAGGGCCTTTTTCTCCATTTTTATTACCTGTGCTAAAACAGACCCTATATAGAACTTGGTTTCAAACATCCGTAGGACAGTTCAGTGACGTTACAGACGTTCATGCTGTCAGGTGGCTGGCCATCTTCCCCAGGGTTGGTCACCATCAGCCCTGAACCCCGTCCTCCTCGTCACCTGCCCCCTGGGGACGCCCCCAGCAGGGCTCTCGTACCTTCCACCCCTCGGGCTGAACAGCGTTCACACTTTCTGTGTGCTGCAGCCGTACATGTGGGTGCACAGGATCTCTGAGGCCCACCTTCCGTTCTTTGGGGGCCCAGGCCACCCTGTGATTCCAGCAGCCGCCTTACCTCCCCAGCGTCCCTGCCGGCAGAGCAGGTGCTGTGTGCTTTTGCTCTTGGGACTTGTCTCTTGAGGTTTTTGCTGTGGTGACCTGGAGCGCCGGGCCAGCGGTGACTGTGGGCCCGGGAGCAGCCCATACGGGGTGCGGCCTGGGCACCCGTTGTGAGCCAGGTCAGCCCGTGCACAGCGTGTGGAGGAACAGGATCGCTGCCCCACTTGAAGAAGGGAGGCCAGGCCAGGGCTGCAGCTCCTGCTTCCTGCCCTTGCCTGGTCCCTGTGAAGCCCTTGGGGACGTGGGAGCTGCAGTTTGGAGTGGCTCCCGGGCTCAGACACGCACAGCCCCTCGGCCTGAGGGGAGATGGCGCCCCTCCTCGCCGAGTCCTGGACTTAAGCCTGTGGCCAGGTTGCTGTCCTTTCTCGCTACCAGGGACCGAAGCCAGGGCCTTCACACTGAGCCACATCCCAGCCCAGGAGCCAGGATCTCCCGTCAGTCAGCAGCCAGGCTGGGCTGGAACGCCGGCTGTTTCTGCCTCGGCCTCCCAGGGTGCGGTATCATGACCGCACCGTGCTCGGCTTTGTCTCCAGGGCAGACCTCGCGCCCCTCGCATCCCCGGGCCTCCGCTCACCCTTTCTCCGGCCCACGCTTTCAGGGGGAGCTGAACGGGCAGCGAGGCCTGGTGCCTTCCAACTTCCTGGAGGAAGTACCTGACGATGTGGAGGTCTACCTTTCTGACGCCCGGTCGCCCTGCTCCCAGGACCCAGCCCTGCGTGCCAAGGCCAAAAGGGTAAGCAGCCCTCCCTAGCCCCAGCCTCACCTCTGTGTGTGGGCTCTGGGATCGCGGCAGTGGGGACTGTCAGCCCTGGGGCCAGAAAGCACAGCCCGACTCGCTTTGTCCTCCCGCACGGTTCACACCCTCAGAGCCCTCTGCCTCGAGCCTTAGTCCCCACACACACAGGGACCCTGCAGCTCCCACCAGGCCGCCCGGCCCCGGCTGCCCTCCCCACCCTACACGACAGACGCACACCTCAGGTGACGGAGAGCCGGGCACGGCCCGCCCCCAGGAGCCCCGGCTCGCACAGGTGGCAGGGCCTCGCTCGCATCTGCCTGTGACACGCATGCGTGTTGTCTCATCTTGCTTCACGCCATCACTGCGAGCCCTTATCTGTCATGTTTTACGTATATATTTTTATTTCTCCGTCATCTGCTTGGACACAGAAGAAGAGCGTTCATTTCACACCCTAAGCAGGCATGTAGCCTTCACGTAAGTGAGCAGCCGGAGACACCTAGAGAGATACCGACTTAAGCTACCTCCACGGACCAGTGCGGTAGCCTAAGGCTTCACTGTGGGCTCACAGAGCGAGAACAAAGAAATATGTCTCAAAGCCTTGGACCCCAAGAGTTAGGCTGTATCACTTGGTCTCAGTTGTAAAGCAACTGAACGTGGAGTGAACACACGCTCTTAAGCAGTCCTTTCCTTGGCTCCATTCAGGCTTTGGAAGGCCCACACTGGGAACATATTTCTTCCCCACGAGCTGTCTGTTCACACAGAGAGCGCTGCACTGGCCGCGAGGTGCCGCTGCACACTGCATTGCTAGCCACCCTCCCACAAAGCACAAAGTGACCCGTGTGTCTACTAGAGGGCGCTTTGCTTTGAAACCAAACCAGAGCCACCCTCTAACTCAAGGCAAAGCAGACGAGGGTGGAGGCAGTGGTCCGGGCTGGCCCGGGCGTCCAGCCACCATGCCTCTGCCTTGGGAGAGAGCGTCTGCTCCTCCGCCAAGCACAAGCGTGTGCACACGAGGCCGCGCGTGGGGTACCACTGCAATGCTACGCCTCTGACACATGCAGCCCTCGGGCTTGCACCGGGAACCGCTGGTATCTTCAGGTGTGCTTTGGGGTGCACCACTAGGTGTTTTCCATTAGAACTAGACCTTGATTCCGAATCCAAGCAAGCTTGAGGCCCCTGGGCTGGTCTGTCTGCCGAGTAACCGCCCACTTCCCAGCTCTGCTGGGAGAGCGGAGGGCCGGGGGTGCCCAGTGGTCCCGTGCACGGGAGCAGGCGCACGCTGCCCTCCGCAGCGCTGGGTATGGAGATGTACCCGGTGCTACATACTGGGGCAAAACCCCTCTCGCTCCATTATGTGGAAATGGCAAAAACGTACGATAAGGGCCTTTAAGCTTTCTTTGATTGTAATGAAGGTTCATTTTAGTTTTTTTTTTTTCTTTCAACCGGTGTGCCATCTCCAGTATTGCTCTAGTTTCTAAGCCACGAGTGCACTCAACAATATCCGGATTTCACATGACCAAAGTAGTTTTCAAAAGTATTCAAATTCCCTCTTAAGATGACTGATGGGTCCTTGGCCAACCTGACCATCAATCTGATTCAGACACTTTCCCCCCTGCTTTCATCCCAATTTGCAGAGTAAACTGTGACCTAGCTTTGTTTGCCAAAGTGA
Organism: Thryonomys swinderianus; assembly: GCA_004025085.1. Taxonomy (NCBI): domain Eukaryota; kingdom Metazoa; phylum Chordata; class Mammalia; order Rodentia; family Thryonomyidae; genus Thryonomys; species Thryonomys swinderianus. The sequence continues at coordinate 14,463 of PVIC010007322.1, read as the reverse complement.
GACACCCTCTCCCAAGCCATGGCCAGGGGCGAGGCTGCTCGGGAGAGGGGCGTGCTGCCAGGGCGCACCCTGACCCTTGAAAGAAGAAACGAACCCCTTCCTTTCCCGTGGCGGGAGACGGGTGGTGCGGTGGGCCGAGTGGCTCGGGGTCGGCGCTCACGCACTCAATAAACTGTCACAATGTACCTACTAGGTTCCTCCTGAGGGTTCAGGGCCAGCAAGGAGAGCTCCATCCCCCACAGTCCACCTCCATTCGGGGTCACCTACGTCATCCCTGGGTTCTGGTAGTCCTGGGAGAGGCAGGGAAATGTCCTCGAAAAAGAAAAAGGGGCTGCTTTCCAAAGGCAAGAAACTGCTGAAAAGGCTGGGCGCGGTGAAATGACCGTGTGCTTCCGGACAGCTTCCAAGCCTGTGTGATCTTCTTTAATTCCAAACTAGGGCTTTCATGACTCAAGCACTTCCTAAAACCCACCTCCTCCCCTGACACCAGTAGAGACACGCACTTTTCCACTACCATCCACTCTAAGCCACGCCAGAGCGGAGAGCCGCTGTGCCCTCCGCCCCCGCCCCAGGTCTGGCCAGGAGGCGGGAGGCCGCGCCCTCCCCACCTGGCTCCGGCTCCTTGTCATCCATCCGTCCACCCCAAGGAATGGCTCCCGCCGCCCCGTCCGAACGCTTGCCTCCTCACGCATAGCTCTCACCTCGACTCTGGTCTTAAGATGCCTAGTGCAGTCCACCTCGATGTTCTGCCTTACAAACGCACACGACTTGTACTGTCCAATAAAAACGCAGTGTGTACTTCGGCTGTGTTGTGCATTCCTGGTCTCCCCCCCTACACAGCGGCGTGACACCCCGTCAGCTGTGCACGCCAAGGTCCTGGCCTCCGTCCTTCACAGCCGCCAGCCCCACTCCCCGTCCCAGCCATGCACGAGAGCGCCGGGGCGAGGGGACAGGGTAAAGCCCAGTCCTCCGCCCGAGCTGCCATCTCGCTTTCAGGGCTCGACTGTGGCGGTGCATTTCTATTAACTCATTCTGTCACGGCCACACGCCCACCCCATAGCACACACGAGGGCAGCCACGCAGGCAGAGTCACACCCACAGCCCAGAGCCCCCTCTCACTGGTATTTCAACAAAAGACTCACGAAGTTGCTGACAGATGTATTTGATGGTTACTATTTTGTAATTCTTGTCCTCTTGTAAATTGTTTTTACTCTTTTTACATACTTTTCAGACTGCCTTTCTTTTGTAATTTCTGGAAGGTTTGTAAGTGAATGGCAAAGTTTTCCCCACTGTGTCTTCAGAACTCTACTGTGAACTGTAACCTAAGCCAGTATGTGGTACGCTTATTAAAAGGAAAATTCATGTGTGCTTCAGTACTGTGTGTGTGTGCATGTGTAAATTAGTGTAAAATATTTTCTAGAAATAAAATTTGTTATTTTATACAGTGCTATTGTGGATCTGTGTTTTAAACACTTTTTTTTTTTTAATCCTCGCAGGCCAACTAAATGCTTTTTTCCTACATGTCCATAAAAAAATACTCTGGGAATTATCGTTCCCAGGAATTTTTCTCCAAGATCAACTCTGCCTGGGTTTCCCTTGTGCAGTCCCTTGTGCAGTACGAGGGGCCGACAGGAAGTGGCCAACCTGGTCACTGTGTAGAAAACCCCGCGCGACAGGGAGCAGGCTGAGGGCAGATCTGTTAAGCAAGCCAACGGCCCACAGCAGCAAAATACAGCTTCCCAAGCATGCAGTTTTCCTAAGGGCCCTAATGTTAAAGTTCTCCCAGTGACGGGAATTGTTCAAGCTAAGACGACCAAGGCTGTTTACAGCAAGACAAAACCAGTGTAGTCAAAGACTGAACCACCACCACGCCATCGTTCCTGCTCTGGTATGTTTCCCCCAACACATCTGCAGAAAAAGCTGTCAGAAGAATCGATGTCAATTTTTTGAGAAAAACAGCTTAGGGAGCCAGGACTAACTAGTGTTTCTCTACAACACGCAAAGGTAAGGCGGACGCACCATGACACTGAGCTGGATTTAACCTCTTCCTGTTTTGCAAAGGAATCCAAACCTGCGCTCTCTCCAGCCCCGGCCCTGGCCCCGCAGCTCGGTGGCGGACGCCACAGGGACGTTTCCTTTCCCAGGCAAGAGAGCATCAGGCTGGGGCCTACTGTCCTGTGACCGGCACATGGAGGAGCCAGAGGCTCTGGGTGCGCAGGCCCCGCTGTGTGTCTGCCTCCCGGCGTGTCCTCCTCACGATGCCCAGCAAGGACACCAAGTTCTGTCACTCTTCTCTATTGTGCCGGCCCCTGGATTCAGGGAACGAAAACTTCCCCCGAGCCCATTTTGCAGTTACTACTGCTCAGACGTAAGTCTTCTCAACGGCGCCCCTTGTGACTTCAGGAAGAAACGAGCCCGCTCAGGGGAAGGGTGGTCACCGGCAGGTCGCCCCTGTGAGCCTGCCGCCTGGGGCAGGGCGCACCTGGAAGACTCTGCAGGAAGAGGGAAAGCCACCTGCCAGCCACCTCTGCAGCCTCAGCAGAAAAGGCGTGACGTGCTGCCAGGGAGGAGGAGGGTGGTGCCCACGTCAGCAGCACGCTGATGCCACTTTCTCTGACAGTATGCACAATAGGTCACTTCCCCTGCTCGACAGAGAACGCAGGCCCGGCTGCCGGAACCAGGATGTACGGCTCATCCTACAGACACCGAGAGAAGACAGACGCACCCAGAGCCGAACAAACTTGATGCAGGACACAAAGTGTGGCCCCGAGAGCAAAGGTTCCCCAAGAGGGCTGAGCTGCAGCTGCCTATTCTAGGAAATTGAGGCAGAGCTTCCACCCAGCACACATGACCCCATTCAGAGACGCCCACTGGGAGCGTGCGAAAGACGTGCGGTGCTCAGCCTCGCCTGCTGATGGACGGCAGGCTCCAGGGCCCATGTCAGACCCCGGCAGGCTGAGGACACGAGCTCCGTCACCGCTCACACACATGGCTGTGGCACTTTCTGGCGCCTCACAAGTGCTTATGCCCTTCAGCCGAGTCTCCCCACGAGGAGGCCAACCAGAGAGATGCCCTCAAATACCTCATACCTCGGCAAGTCATCGCGACAGCCATGACAGCTATGAGAACTTCACTGATGCACACAACTGAGAGGGAGGCTCTGGATAGGAAGGGTCCTGGGCTCAGGGAGCTGGAGGCAGCCACAGGAGAGGGGCATACAGTGGGCTGTGTGGTGCCGGGCCTTGTGTGCCCTTCTTTGCACCCTCATTACCCTCGCAGGCCCCCTGGAAAACAGCTGGGGTCTATGCCAGTCCAGCCCCCACCAGCACCTCGGGTCTTCCTTCCTGTCAGGGTATGGAAAACACGAAGCCTGCATCTCCTGCCCACTTGGTGTCACCTAGGCCTGGAGCAGCGTGAGGCATGGAGGCCAAGTAGGGGCTGCCCAGCTTTCCGGGGAGCCCCAGAAGGATGGGTGCGACTCGTCCTGGACCATCATGGACCACTCGCAGCACTGCCATGGCTTGCCACATGAAGCCCAGCCTCTGGCAGCAGCACTGGGCTGCCTTCTGCCCATCCTGCTTAGGCCTGTCCACACTGCCAGGGATGAGGACACATGTGGGTGGCAAGGGCGCCATGGGGCAGCACAGTAGCCCTGAAGCTGCCAAGTGCTTAGCCTCTCTGATTGGTTCTATACATTCAAAGAGAGTCAAAAATCTTAATTTTTCACAAAGATAACAAATTCTAAAATTCAGACACAATCCTCAAGGAGAGGAGCCTCTCCTGTGGCTTCCAGTGGTGAGCTCAGTGCGAGAGGTACAGGTATGGGGAGGCCAAGGAGCCAGTGGGTTAGCTGAGGTGGGATGCAGCAGTCCTAGGAGGAGGGCCGAGCCGGGCTAGCCCCGCCCCGCCCCGCCCCGCCCCGCCCCGCCCCGCCCACACCACATGCAGGAGCCGGCACTGCAGTAATATGGGGCTCACTGCTCGGAAGTCAGGCTTGACTTTTAGTACAAAATATGAATCAACACCTTATGCTAAGACAGCGCTTCTTAGATACATGCATACACACACGTGAACACAGACTACAAAACAGAGGCACATTCAAACACGGTACAACAGGACTTCATTTCATCAAGGGACCCCTTAAAAAGAAACCAATAAGCCCCAAACTATAAGGGCTATTTGTGAAATACACAGCTCACCAAAGATTAGTTTCAGGAATACACAGCCTCCTAAATACAAACCACACCACCATCCCACAGCGAAGACAGGGACTCGCCTGAGCCTAGAACTACATCACCAGGAAGGACGTGGGAGGACCCCGACGGAGGGCAGACAGGCGAGCAGGGTCCGGGCAGCGGCCACTCCGGCGGCCAGGCGAGATCTCACAGCCTCCTGTGTATCAGGAGAAGGCACCATGCTGCCCCGTCCCTGGGTCCAGGTGGCCCCAGGACCACGCGGCCTCTGGAGGCTGCTCTCCAGTCACTGTGACCTGGCCCGGCCCCAGGCCACATGGGTGGGGTGGCTGGTCCTGGACACGGGGCAGGAGGCAGCAGCAGGAGTTGGCAGACTGGTCACAGCTTGGGAATTCCTGCCCAAGGCCAGCTGGGGGTCTGTGTCTGAGGAAGGGGCTGAGACACACATATTGCTTATGGTGACCAGCCCGCCACCCCGAGCAGCTTGACATCAGCAGTCCACCCCCCTCTCAGGCTGGAGCGGAGCCAGGCCCCTCCAGCAGTGCCTGTCCTGCGCTGGCAGCTGCAGGCTTCCTGACAGGTGCCCCGGGCCACAACGGCTCCCTGCCTCTCATGCGCTAAGGACACTCGCGCTCCACCTGTGAGCGAGGAGCCTTAGAAGCTGAAACCTTCTAAGGACAAGATTTTAATGGCCTAATTACCAGCTAGCCATGAAATCCATAAATCAAAACCACCAGCCCACATTAAAATGTCACCACCAAGCGGCCGTCCTTCCTCTCTGAGCACTGTGACAGCCGCGGAGCCACTGCCCGGTCCCTAGCACTTTCTGAGGTGTGAGGCTCCCATCTTCTCCTAGCAGCTTGGAGACCCAGGCACCAGGTGAAGGGGCGGGGCGGGGCGGGGGCAACTCTACTTCAGGAGCCAAAGTGAAAGCATCTCCCGCGTGAGGAAGGTGCGTAGGACAGCCAGCACCGCAGAGGGACTGTGTGACCTCCCCCAGCCCCGTCCGCGGGGCCACGGTCTGCCCGAGCCACTCCAAGCCCCGTGACTTCACGCCTCCCTGTGCCGAGGCCCGACCTCACCACAGCAGGTCTGCACCCGCCCCAGCCTCAGAGCGCACCCCGCCACGTCCTGCCCACAGCTGTTTGCAGGAGCAGGAAGAAACCGCACTTTCAAAAAATAAAAACTATAGTGTTACTCAAATCAGATGATGGTCCTTATTTTTATAAAAATGAGAATCACGTAGTACTTGTAACATTAAATGAATGCTAATGCTAATATAGAACTTTATTATTGGCCTTTTCTGTTAAAGTTTTAAAATATTTTTTGGAAAAATTTAAACTTTTCAAGTATCCTTCCTCCTGTTACCCCGGCCACCTAGCCCCAAAAAGAGACCCACAGCAAGCCCAGCCCGGCCTCAGCACAGCCAGCGCGAAGGCCCCCTGCCGGGGAGGGCGACCCCTTACACCTTGCTCCTTGCCAGCCCCGCAGTTTGTCCGGGCTCCAAGGCCTCCTCAATGCCAGGCAGGGGCTCTAGCACGCAGCTACATCTCCAGCTCCCCCTCTAAATTAAAAACATTTCAAGAATAAAGTTAATATAGGTTTATAAGTGGGACTTGCTCAGTCCCGAAAGTACTTTCAAGTAAACCCACAAACACTTCAACTTTTCCTTTTCAGTACTGACGAATAAAATCAGCAGTGCTCTATCACTGAGCTACATCTGTAACCCTTTTTACATTCTTTATTTTGAGACAGAGTCTTACTAGGTTGCCTAGGCAGGACTTGAACTTGTGATCCTCCTGCCTCAGCCTTCCTCAGTGCTGGGATTACAGGCATGCGCCACCACGTCCAACTACTTCTCAACTGTAAGAAAATCTGCTTACAAGACCGAGTGCCTTATCTATGTTTTTCAAAACAAAGAGATCATTATAACCTAACTTATGAAAAACTAGCAAGATACAGTTTTAAAGCCCTAACTTAAAAAATGTAAGATACGGAAGCCAAATTAAACAGCAACAAGAAAATAAACTGTCTGCCACACCCTTCCCAAGTATCTCCCAGAAAGGCAGCAGTGAAGACCCAAGAGCCTCGGCCAGCAGAGAGAGAGGGGGGCAGCGGTGGGCGTGGTCAGAGGTAGTAGAGGCGGTTGGACAAAGACAGGTTCGGCTCCCTGTGGATGCTCTGGCCCACCAGGAAGGCCAGCTTGTGTGCGTACTGACATGGTGCAGGGACGCGGATGATGCCCTGTGTGGGGAGAGGGCAGCCAGTCACCCAGGGCCCCGGGCCCCGGGCCACGCCGAGCCTGTGGCCCCGACACTCACCGGCCAGTTGTAGTAGATGTGGCAGAGCTTGTAGGTGAGCCGCTGGATGTGGTCTGGCTTCAGGCCGCTGCTGTCGTAGATGACGTTGTAGTGTGTTGGCGACACGCTGCCACTCCGCACGGCCTGGCTCACAATGAAGAAGTCGTACCTGCGGCCCAAAGGCCTTGAGTGCCAGGCCCTGCCCTCCCCTGGGCCCCTCTCCAGGCAAGGCTGCGTGGAGCCCCAGGGCTGAGTGTGGTCCTGCCAGGACTGCCCCACACTGTGCTGCGGGGCAGGGGGACAGGGCTGTGGCATCAGCTCCCGGCTGTTCGGAGTGGACCGGGAGGCTCTGGCTGCTGCGCCCAAGGCGAGAGGTGCTGCTGACCTTCCCCCTGCAGTTCCCTTCGTCCTTTAACAAGGTGACCTAACTGTGAACGGGAAGGGTTTGAAGCTGCGAGGACGAGGGCACGCACGAGGACCGTGGTGAGAACCGGACAGCCCATGTGACCCACGCAGGAAGAGCCCACATCAGCTCGCCTCCCTCACACCACCGCCTTCGCAGACACTGCAGCACGGCCACAGGGACAGACGGACACGAGCCTGGCAGGTCAACAACCTGCCCGACCAGAGAATCCAAAAGCCCTCTGGCATTTTGGGCGAGGGGTCCAAAATAAAACGCTGCTCAAAGGACCAGAGAAAGCTCAGCAGGGGCCTCGGCCTCAGCGCCCAGCTGCCCACCATGGCGAGCACGCGTGCGTGAGGATGGCTCCCTGCAGAGGGGCCAGCGTCTGCCCGCCCACGCAGTTCCAGGGTAACAGTGCAGGGGCTCCAGTCAGCTGCAGCACAGGCGGCCCACTGAGGGAGCCCGCAGGACCCCCTCCAGGGCACACACCCACAGACGATGCCCCCACTGCTGCGTCAGAGCCGCTGAGGGAGCGGCAACCCTTAGCACGCGTGCACGTGAGTCACACACGTCAGATGTCCCGCATTCCAGGTGCTCGGGCCATGAAACCCTTCCAGCTCTGGAGTCTGCGTGGGCTCTGCGGCTGGCATCTGACGTGTGCACACATTTGTCCTGTGGGTGGGTGGCACTTGGCTGGACTGTCCTGGCTGGGCTCCCGGGGGCGCTCGGCCACCTGCCGTGGCCAGGCAGGGTTCTCAGACCTCACTGAGCAGGGGACGTCTCTGGGTCCCCGAGTCACACAGCACAGTAACTGTCCCATCAGCCAGTGTCTCGGGGACAGCCTTGAGCGCGGCATGTAAAGACTGCCCTGGAAAACCACCTGTAGGCCAGTGAGGCACGGGTGGGAGGCACACGGAACCTGGAGCCCACGTCCCCCGGTGCGACCCAGCAGTGCAGTGGGCACATTCAAGCAGATGCCACTGAAGGGGCAGGCGCACACCCAGACTCAAGCAGATGCCACAGAAGGGGCAGGCGCACACCCAGACTCACCACTCTGGCCGGGTGACCTCCACATCGATGACAGTCCCGGGGAGGGGGTTCTGAAGCTTCCCTCCACACTGGGCAAAAAACCTGGCGTTCACGCGTTTCTTCACCACAATCACCGTCAGTCTCGGGCTTGAGGACAAGAGCTGAGTTACCTGCTTTAGCCCTGGCCCCCTCCACGCGCGGCCAGAGGCCCCTGCCCCTCCAGGGGCCCTCGGGCAGGCTGCCGGCCTGGCGTGGAGGAAGCGCCTACAGCGTGAGCCAGGCAGGCGTCACATCTCAGAGCAAAACTCTCATACCTGCCAGCCCGCCCGGCAGGATCAGACTGCCGCGTGAGTGGGCGGCCCTCAGTGCTGCCAAGGGGCCACCTGCTGCTTTCAAAGCCCTGTTCCTGCGACTCGTGAGGAGAGGGAGGGCAGGAGGCCCCGGAGGCCTGACTCCTCTGCTCCTGGGCTGCCCCAGTGTCCCCTGGACCAGCCCTCTCCCCGACCTGCACGCATCTGCCCAGGTTGGGAAGGCTCCTCTCAGGCTCCCGAAGAGCATGCTTGGGCTCAAGACCGGCCCACCGGGCAGGACGATGGCATGAAGCCGTGGCACGAGGCCACCCAGCCTGACGGGGACTGGGTCCCCTCAGGATGGGCTGCCCACTCACCCAGGGGGGCTTGCGCAGGGACACGTCCACCCTGCTGCTCGGTACAGGCAGGTAGGGCAGATAGCTCTAGGGCCCCTTCTCAGTGCCAGGCCCAGGTGGCAGGAGCCCTAGCAGAGCACATCTGCCCACACAGACAAGAGTGCCTAGAAGGAAGAGCTTCCCGTCTCAAAGGCCCTGCCACCTGGGCCCGGGCTCAGGGCAGGGGCTGCAGGTGTGACCATGGCCCTGAGGACGGCCGCGCATCCTAAATGAGCTGTGGGCTCAGGAGCAGACACGGAAGCTGAGTGTTACTGCCAAGACAGCAGAGAAAGGGCTCGCGTGGGCGGCAGGGAGGCCGAGTGAGCACGCCCCGTCCTCAGCTCACAGACACCGGCTCAGAAGGAACGCTCCGGCAACCCACGTAACCTTCATTCTGAGGGTCAGGGCACTTCTCCCAGGCGGCACGACCTCGGGTGACCCTCCCCTGACACTACCACCCACCACCCTGGCGAGCTGCCGCGCTGCACTGCAGTCTGCGGGTTGTGTGCGGGGCTCACGCCCCCTTCCCACACCCACCCTGGGGCCACACTCACCGGCCACACAGGCTCCCACGCGGGCTTGTGCAGAGGCTGCAGGGCAGGGTCACTCAGGTGCCTCCCATCTCCAGCCCCGGGGCGCACCTGCCCCTTCACACCTGACTCTGACCCCACACGGCACCCAGCGCCCTGAGGACAACGTGTGGGTGCCCTGCGCGCTCACCTGTAGCCCTTCCCCAGAGACCTCAGGCAGTCCAGGAGCTGCGGGACCTCGTAGTTCACCAGCGTCTTCAGCTGGCCGTCGCCCACGCCGTCCCGGTACACGACGATCCGGCTCGGCATGTACTCGCTGCAGCTGTTCCAGGCCCGGAGAGCAGCTGGAAGCAAGCGGCAGGTCTGGAGAAGTGACACCCGCGCCGGAGTAGCACTGCTCACGCGCCCCGCCGGGCACCCACTCCGGACCCACCTTGCAGGCACACCTTGAGCCCGTCCACCAGCTCCTGGCCTCGGTCTTGAAAGACGCAGCGAGAGAACCAGCTGCGGGCAGAAGCGTGGTGAGGCCACGCCCCATGCCCGCCCCCGCCCCAGCTGCGCGGCCTCCCCATGGGGCCCGCCACCCAGCCCTCCGCCCCGCGAGGCCACAGGTGCAGCAGCCAGCACAGGAGCCTCGGAGCCCCGGACTTGAGCTGAAGCGTCCGACCCCGAGGCGCTCTCGCGGGAGCTCTGCACACCCCGCTGCTTGCCGTCCGTGCTGCGGACGTGCCTGCTCTCCATCAGAGGCTGGCGCACTCCGGGAACGGGGCCACTGAGAGGCCCCACCCACATGTGCCCTCCGTGACCCTTCACTGTCCCTTCTTTGCAAAACGGTGAACCCAGTCTGTGGGCAAACTGGCTGAGAGGCCACAAATAAGCGTCAAAGGAATGCTTCATCGAGGGCACAGCTCATGGAGCCGAGCGCAGGTCACACCGCCCAGCCCTGCTCAGTCCCGCCATCTTCCCAGACCGGCCTGAACACCCTGTGCACCCAGCTCACTCACCGGGTCATGCCCTCGTTGATGCTGGCAACAAAGCCCGCAATGGACCTCCGCCCCGCAGTGGTGTCGTGGTAGCAGTCGATGCCGACGATCATGGCCAGTTTCAGCTTTAGTGAGAACAGTGTCACTGAGTACTGGCAACCCAACAGCAATCTCCTCTCAGATGCCCACCTCGCCACCCTGGCTTCCCAGATACCACACTCACAGGCATATCGACCCTCCAGAGCTCGCCACCCATCTTGCAGTTCATCTGCAGGGCGATCTTGGTGGCGATGGCCATGATGGTCTGCTGTTTGCCCAGGGTACGGGCCACCACGCACTGGCTTGGTGTGGGACAATCCGTGCACAGGTACTTCTTGATGGCATCATATTTGTCTTTTCGATTACTCGACAACAGACAGACAACCTGGAACAGACAAAATGCCTCCTTCCCAACAGCTCAGAAGCTGTAAGCCCTGTGGCAGGCGAGATGGAGAAGAGTTCACCTGTGTCAGTCAGGACCTTTCAGTAGGACACGGACACTTAGATACCACAGATCATACCTGCCCAGGTGCCCACTGCTGGCAAAAGGGAAATGCAAAGCCAACGAGGCACCCAACCTTCCATCCTATTCAAGCAGGTGACCTCAGCGAGGCATGTACTGTGACCAGTTTGTAGCGACTCAGACACAGATGGGAAGTGTTTAAGGGGTGTCCCCAGCTTAAAGGGTGTTCTTAGGAGCACGGGGGAACTGGACAGAAGCACAAACTGTCTAGCGAAGTCTGTGAGCATTCTGAGATCCAAACGCAGCGCCCGACCTGCGCAGGCCCCACCCAGATGCTAGGGCTGCACTCCTGTCTCTGCAGCCACAGCCCGCTCTTCAGCTCCCTGCTGGGCTCCCAGCACAGACTAGGGGCTCGGAGTGCCCGGCAGCCCTTCCCAGGGCGCGGTCTGACTCAAGGGAGCAGTTACCACCCGTGACCTCTAAGGACACGTGGAGCCATAGGAAGACAGGTCAGAGCAGGTCTGCAGGCTGGAGCAGGCCCGTTCCTCAGGTGTCAGGATCCCTCCTGTACTTCAGCTCGGCACCTGCCTGGAGTACAGGCCAGGAGCAGGTGTCCACTACTAGCTCAAAATCAGCCAGAGGTAGAAAGCAGTAACATCGCAGAAGCATCTCTGTTCAAATGACCCTTCCCATGTAAATGTGGTTGTGCTGGGGCCTACAGCTCTGGCACCTGTCCTCCCTTCACGGGCCTCACACATGGACTATGTGCACACGAAACTCACATGCACGGGACCTTGTACTCAACTCTTCACAGACCTGTGGCAACTTAGGTATAAAGAGCACAGGAACGTCTCAATGCACCAAGTATCTGCACCTGTTTCAGCTCCAGCAACCGGCAGATGCTGTGCTGAAGGTGTGGCCTGCAGCGTGCAATCCTAGGGTCCAGCAGAACAAACCCACTTTCCTCTGGGCACCTCAGGGAGATGCCGGGTGGCTACCTGCAGCATTTACTTAGTGCATGATGCCCCCAGCATGCACGGGCTGCGACAGCAAGGACAGGGCACTGCAGTCAAACTTCCCACCTCACCCCCAGCCACTTCTCCCAAGGAACAGGGCTAATGCTGCGGGCAGATGGGTCTGAGACCCTGGACAGCCGCACAGCTCCAGGCTCCCTGCCCGGCCCTAGCTCTGCGACATGGCAGCACTGTCCCTCACATTTATGAAGGAAAGACCACAGCACTGCAACTCCCATAAAGCTTTGGGGTAGAGGAGAGAGATTTGCTAGGAATCTCTGGAGCCAAAACCATGGCCTTGGACCACACACCTGCAAAGCAGAAGCAGCTGGGGTCAGCGAGAGCACATGGCAGGTGGCCCCAGGTGCTCCAGCCCTGGAGGCCTGGGTCAGGGCACAGCAGAGTGATGCCCAGCACAGGGCATCCCAGCCTGGGCCAAGGGTGGTAGTCTGAGAGGCGTGGCACAAATCCTCTAACGATGTGGGGGCAGAGACAACCTCCAACTGTCCCTGAGAGGCTTGAGGACGGTGCTGTGCTCCATGGCTCCGGAGCCCTCGCAAGAGCCTACACTGGTGGCCCCATGGGCTGGCCGCCTCTGGCTATGTACCTCAGGTCCTGCTGAAGGCTGGGCCAGCAATCCAGCTCCAGAGCCCACACCTCTACCCGGCCACAGTGCAGAGGTCACAGATCTGACCAGAAAGCCAAAACTGCTGCTTAATGCCCCGGCTCCCGGTCAAAGCCATCTGTCACAATTGCAATCATTGTGTGACTGCCCTTCTGTCCCCCCAAAGGACACACCTGTGTGCAATCTCCAGCCCCGCCCCATGCAGCATCTGCTCTGGGGCCCCTTGGCAGCCCCCAGACGCTGGGCCACACAGACTCGGACGGCCTGGTCCAGGAGGCTTCATGGCCCAGGATCTGCAGCCCTGGCTCGCTGTACCCTCCCCTCTGAGTCTCTACCTCATTTGAATGTGTTTGGAACAAACATACTGGGCTGTTCCCCTCGGGCCTATGTGCTGTCTCCAAGGTTCCTAGAACAGCTGACACTTGCGGTCACAACACAGCGGAGTGGCTTCATCCTGTGCTGTTCCTCACTCATGACAGGGGGCACACGGGCCATATCCATGCTTAGCTAATGCCAGGATGAGCTTGGCTACCACATGGAGCGAGTCATGGATCCTGTGGCTACTTGGGGACCTAACCAACCATGTCTGGACAGCTGACACATGCACGTGCCCTGTGCTGCACTCACTATCTGTGTGTCCGAGGTGACCTTCTGCTGCAGGACTCGGAGGTAGGCTTCTGTCCTGTCGTCCACCTCGATCCTGAGGACAAGGGCATGAGAGCACTAAGAGGACAAGTCATGCCAGCTGTAAGCATGCCAGACAGCAGAATGCAGGCAGCGTTTCTATGTAAAATGCATCATCAAATGCCTACGCTCCACCCTGCAGGCATGCTAACGCAGGCATGTTAACAGCACGCTGCTGGGTCCTCCCGCCGCTACTCCCAATGCACGTCTGTCTGCCTGAGTTTGGAGGCACCAAAATGCGTGCTCAGCCGACAGTCACACCCACAGCCCACTGCCCGAGACCACCCATCCCTTCAGTGACTGCGCCTGGACCCCTTCCAGAGTGGCAGCAATGATGCACTTACATTATTGCTTTCTTCATTTGTATGCCCATGGCTGGCGTAACCTTGAACAGGTTCTGTATCAGTGAATTGGCTGCTTCATAATTTTTTCGAGTATAGATCAACAGCCAATTATTCAGCGGCTTCACGCTAATTAGCGGGGCACCTCGGGTCTCCTTTGCCCAGTCTGCAAACTGCGGGTTGTAGTCAAACTAGAAGAGAGTTCACAGACACCGTGAGGTCCATGGGGAGCTCGGGCTCCAGGGACTTGGCCTCCGTCTAGTCTGTGCTAAGTCAGATCAGAGGCACAGAGTGAGGAGGCACCAAGGGGGCAAAACAGCCAGAACTGCACCCAGAACTGGGTGTGGTGCTGCACACTTGTGATCTCAGCCCTTGGGAGGCTGAGGCAGGAGGTTACTGTGAATTCAAGACCAGCTAAATTACATAGCAAAGCCTGTCTCAAAAGCCTCCCAAAAATCAGCAAAGCTCAAAGGACGATGGCACTTGCTTTCAAAACACCCACACTGACTGGTTTACTTGTCCCCGGGCACCTCTCCTAAGGTAGCTGGACAAATTCTTCGTCTTGCCTAAAATTCGAGAAGGGCAAGTGGTTTTCCTTGTCCCACACATGTACAACTTCGCAGCCTATGAGTCCGCTGCTCAGAGCCAGCTCAGCTTGGCAGGTGGGTGGTGTCCCTTTGCCTCCTGCTGCTCCCTCCTCCCCACCACCCCTTACAGAGGACGCAGACACAACAGTGCACGGCTCCTTCACTGTTAGGGTGCTATTCACAGCACTGAATGGAGGTAGAAGAGGCACAGTTTGCTACGGAAAGGTTTGGAGTTTTCATATTTTTGGTGTATTACATAAAAGCATCTTTAGAATATTTCCCTTTCCTTTTACAAAGATCAAGTATAAAGGGTGCCACAATAGTTAGTATTCACCCTAGAAACACATGACCCAGGAGAAAATGAGGTGAGATGGGGAATCTGCACGAGAAAGATCACCGTAGTGTAGCAACAACGTCGACATTACCAGAACTACCTGACCCCTTAGGTAACTCAGGTCACTTAAAAAAGGAAGCCCCTTGCTGGGTGTGGTGGCTCGTGCCTGTCATCCCAGCACTCGGGAGGCAGAGGCAGGAGGATTGCTGAGTTCGAGGCTTGTCTGGACTACATAGTGAGCTCAGGGCCAGCCT
>PVIC010007321.1:0-51330 GCA_004025085.1 Thryonomys swinderianus | reverse complement strand
TAAGGACCAGGACCAATGACTTCAGGTCTCTGTGCTTCACAGAGACCACAAATAGACTTAGACTGCTGTGGCCTCCCTGTTTAAGTCCCTCCAAATTCTTCTGTTGATGCTCTGACCTCCAACAGGAGTATCAGGAGGCGAGGCCTCTGGGCGGTGGCCAGGTGTAGGTGCCATCATGAGGGGAGAGTCCTACACAGGATTAGTGGTCCTCGAGGAAGAAGAGGAAGAAGAAGAGACATCGGAGCTTCCCATCTTCAAGACCACCGCAGGAAGAGGTCAGGGGAACACACATGGCGGCCACCCATGTGCCACAAGAAGAGGCCTCAGAATGAGGCTTTTCATGCTGGGCATCTGGATGTTGGCCTTCCCAGCTTCCGTAATTATGAAGAATCCATTTCTGCTGCGTAAACCCCCCAGTCCATGGCATTTAGTGACCCAAACTGACCTTGAGTAGGAGGCAAAACCTAGCAGCCCATTCATCAGAGCAGGGACCCCTGCTGCCCCGATGTCAGGGTGCGGGTGGCATGCCTGGACTTTGTAATGACGCCAAAGGCATCTGAAGAGTCATATCCGAGACGCACCGACACTTGGCAGCGACTCTGACGTGCAGGCTGCTTGGCCCAGGAGCTTTCTGGGGCTCAGGCCAAACCTGGGGGCTGTATTCCCACTGCTCCGGGGCAGAGGCCCAGACAGCTGGGGCCAAATCAAATCGAAGGTATCTGTCGTTTTTCGGATAAAACTGGGAAGGAGGGAAACTATTGATGTTCCTTTTAATTTGAACTATGCAGGTATCGTGAGATTCTCTTCCTGCTGACGGAAAATTAAACTAACAATTCTGCTAATAACTAGTGAAGAAATGAATGGTTCTTTCTCTACAAAATGAATTGGACTCATCAAGGTTTAAACTGAATTCTCCCCCAACTTTAATCTTTTAATCCATTCAAAAGGTATATTTTCCCAACAGTTTCACATTACACACTAAGCCCCCAGCTCCAGCCGCCTCCCCAAACCTCATATGCTGGGGGACAGAGCCACGCTGCTACCCCAAAGTCATCTCAGAGGTGATACCAGAAAAATAAGAACAGGGTATTAAATTATTCTTAAACCTGAATGTTTTCAATTCAAAGACTTAGGCTTTATTCTTAGACTATGTCCTCCCTCGTCTTTTGTTGGCATTAAAGGACATTTCAACTAACAATACAGTAACATATTGCCATGAAATGTTAAAATCCCTCTTTTCCAGGGATTATAACTACTTTTAACTTAACTGTATGCTCCTTAAGCTTTTCTTTATTTAGGTTTTCCCCAAAATGGATTCTAATAAAAAACACCGGTAAAAAGAATAAATGCATAAATATTTTAATACATTTATTTACCTCATCCCTAGCAGAGCTAATCAGTGGCAGACAATATATTTGTTGTGAAGAGAGTTAATTTTCCAGATTAAACATGCACGTAAACACATAAAGCTGACAGTATTTTGAGATATATGACACTAATAAAGGTAACATTTATTGGGCCAGCCAGTGGGCTAAGCACTTTATTGGATTACCTCAGTTAATCCTTACAGCAAACCTATAAAGTAGGTGCTATTCTTACTCCCGTTTTATAGGAGTGGTTATAAATGAGGAACCTCATTACTGTAATTTAATCTCCACCAACCCAGAATGTGAGTTCAGTGTTTACTCGCGCTATAAAAAGGTTGAATAAGCAAATTAGAAATTAAAGAGGATTGCGGAAGGCACAGTTAACCTATTAGAAGATCCTGTGTCTTCGGAGATACACAGGCCCACGGCTTCCTAACTGGCGCAGTCTGGGAAAAGCAGCCCTAAACGGCGCCGTATCAGAGCCTTTTACGATCCAGACTTCTGCCTGCGAGCAGGGGTCTCCTCTCAGTCTTGCCCCCAAGACTAGTCCAAACGAGTAATGGGTTTCTAGAGATGGTTTCTTACAGGGGGGGTGGTGTGTGGCTACAGCTCTGTGTACCATTTCCCTCCTCCCCAGCGGCACCCGGAGTCCTGTACCCACTATGTACCCGTGGCTTCCCTGTTCCCATGCAGAAGGCAGCCTGAGAGAGAACTGACCCAGGAAAGGGGAAGTGGAGGCACGACGGAAAGAACCTGGTGACTTAGGCTCCTGCTGAGCCGCCACACCGCCTCGTCCCGCACCTACGGCGACACAGGCTCGCCAGCCCCTGCGCTCTCAGAGCCTCTGGGTCTGCACTTCTGCTTTCAGGCCTTGGAGAGTCCCGACGGGTAAATGGGAAGCAAGAGGATCCCTGGTCTGACACCCTCACCTGGAAGGCCACGCTCCTGGGAACGGGGTCTCTGGGTGGCACTGTGGAGGCAGGGTTGGCATCTCTGTAAAAAGAGGCCCGAGACTCAGGCACAGCGGCGCACACCTTTAACCTCAGGAGGCTGAGGCAGGAGGGTCACCCTAAGTTCAAGGCCAGCTGGGCTGCACAGCAAGACCCTGTCTCAAAAAAAACTAAAACAAAACAAAAAGAGACCTGACAGAGGTCTGGCCCCTTCTACCACACAAGTTCTCAGAGGTAGCAGTCTGGACCCCACAGCCTGAGCTCACTGTTGTTCGGTCTGACATGCCACTCCAGAACCCGGGCCACAGGCCACTCGCACAGGGGACTCAGCTGTCCCTGCCCGAGCGCCGTCCGCAGCTCTTCCAGCACTTCCCACGGCCCCTCAGCTGTCCTGCGTGTCTGGGGGCAAATGTTATAGGCTTTCAAAGCATTTCAGTGAAAAACTGCAGGGTGTGGGCAAGCTGGGCTGCTTCCAGCCAACCGTCTGTGTCGCAGACTCCCCCAGAGTCAAGAGTCCCTCCGGAGCCAGAGCAGTGGTGCATGCTAGTCATTGCACTTCCTTGGGAGGCCGAGGCGGGAAGATCGCTACCCGGGTTACTTCGTGAGACCCAGTCTCAAAAGGAAAACTAAGAACGGCTGGAAAAACGGCTCCACAGTACTATACGAGAAAAACCAACAGAAAAACAAGCACTCCCTTCAGCAGACTCCCCACAGTTACCCTAGGGCAGTGAGCATTTGCGTCCTGCTGGACCCTGGGAGTGGCCTGAAAGTCAGATCAAGGGCCGGAGGGTTAGCTCAGTGGTTCCGGCGCCTGCCTCGCAAGCACAAGGTCCTGAGTTCGATCCCCGGAAACCACATATAATTCTGGGCATGGAGACACGCCCACCAACCATCAACACCGCATACCACAGTGCCGGACGTGGTGGCTCATGCCTGTCATCCCAGCACTCGGGAGGCAGAGACAGGAGGATTGCTGAGTTCGCGGCGGCTTGCCTGGGCACCATAGTGAGCTCAGCGCCAGCCTGAACTACAAAGTGAGACCCTGTCTCAAAAAGGAAAAAAAAAAAAAAAAAGTCCGATCAAAATCAGGTGCAATAAAAGGAAAAAAGAAACTAAAGCAATCGGCTCCGAGTATCACTGAGACGACAGGCACAGTCCACAGGCTGAGATGCGAGACACTCCCCTCGCCACCCAGTCACTAGGAGGGCGTGGGCAGGAACTGCTTCTTACTCCACCTGGGTGTATAACTCAAGAAAAAGATTATAAAATCCCATTTCCACATAAATGTGCTGATCCTTCCTAAGGAGTCTGTGGGGGACCGAACAGAAGAATCCAACTGTGTGCCCATTTCCTAGGGAGGCAAACCGAGCCCCACTGGACAAGAGGTGACCGACGTACCAGGAAGCCCTGGGGCCAGAGGAGCTCTTCATGCAGTAATGGGCCCTGGCCCGACATCGAGGTTCCCAGTGACCCCTCTGCCATGATTCTGCAGACTTCCTAATTCCTTCTCAACACACACGGCCTCTGACCTCGAACACCCTTTGCACTCTTTCTGTTGCTATTTCGAGACAAGATCTCACTGTGTAGCCCAGGCGGGCCTCGAACTCCCAGCGATCCACCTGCCTCAGCCTCCTGACTGCCTGTGCTATCACAGCCGGCTCTGAATTCTTAACGATTTTCAATAGGTCCGCAGAGAGAGAGAGAGAGGTAGACTAGACGTGACGCCTCTGCCCCATCCGGACAACACTGGACACCTTGCGCGGATCCAGGGCAAGGTTTCCGGAAATCCATGAGGAAGTCCGGAAGGCCAGGCCCGGAGCAGCCCTCCTCCAGCTCTCGGCCATTTCCCAAACCCCAGGGTCAAAGAAACAGTGTTCACCCCTTTGCCACGCGCCGTTCTGGTGCCAGCAACCCCAGGGACGCTACCTGTTGCAGGAGGCGAGGGTGGAGCGTTCAGGGCTCGGCTGCTCTGGTGCCTTCCTCCTGCTGTATCCTCCGGAGCCGGGGCCTGCGGGAGGGACCCAAAGAGCGATTCAGGAGGCGTGGCGACGCCGGGAACAGGGGAACAACAGAGAGGGAGGCCTCTCGGGGAGGCCTCAGCCCTGGGCCGTGAGGAAGGCCCTGAATCCGAGCCCTGGGGCTCCCTGCCTCTCACCCTGCACCTGACCCACCGGCTAACCCCGAGCTTTGCCTGAGCTGATGTCCCTTCTACTGCCTCCGCCACGTCCACCGGGGTCCAAGCTCACAGCGCTCCACGCGTTACCATGGTAACCTGACCTCTGCCCTCACCCTCCTGTGTGCTGTGGGCTGAACCGTGTTATGGGCTGAACTGGTCTCCCCAAAACTATGTTGAAGCTCCAACCCCACAAGAGACATAGTTGGGAGAGGTCACTAAGATACGACTTAAAATGAGGTCACGCTGGCGGAAGGCAGGGACCCAATTCCCACAGGAATGGGGTCCTCATGAAACAGAAAAATGGGGACACAGATGCGACCAGGAGACACCAGGGGGACACCCATCCTGCAGTCCCCCGGGTGGCACCCCCCAGGTCCCCAGCTTCCGGGCAGACTGCAGATTCCTGGGGCCACCGACAGCTGTGCCCACCACGCCTGCACCTGTCCCTGACTCCCCCAGGGCCTCCGTGGCTCAGAACAAGTCTGATGACCAGCGAAAGAACTCCAAATACGGATGCGGAAAGAGGGGCACGGGGCTCGAAAGCAGCGGGGAGCTCACCTGCTCGTCCCCCGTGGGAGGCAAGGGGTCTGATAGCTTCTTTAGTTTTTAATCTTAATTTTTATTAGTCTAGGTTTGAAGCACATAATGGCTACATTTATCACCTGAGTCGGTGCATGTGTGTGATACATCTATGTTCTTATTATGTTCCCTTCCATCCTTCCACCTCTTGGTCCCCTCCCCATCTGAGAAAGATCTATGCTGCTACTTCCTATTATAGAAGTACCTTGGTTTGAGAACCTAATTCATTCCCCAAAAGATCAACATTGAACCTAATCACTGAATTTCATTGGGTTTTCATCCACTTTGGTTTGCGACCAGCATCACGGGAAAAACTAAATTCACAAACCGAGGTACCACCTATCTCCTTTATTTTGCTCTTTATGTTTGTCTCACATAAGAAAAATCACGTGATATTTAAGCTTATGTGTCTAATTTATCGCACTGAACATCATGGTCTCGGGGGTGCATCCATTTTCCTACGGTGACTCAAGTTTACTCTTGTTTACGGCAGAGTAGTGCTCCGCGGAGTGTAAATACAACCTTTCCTACATCTGTTCCTCTGCTGACGGACATCTCGACCACCGCCAAGATTTAGCTACTACGGGTTGTGCTGCTAAGAAGCAGGGAGGAGGGGGAGGGGAGGGCGGGGGGAGGAGGAGAGCAGGCCAGGCGCCCCCCTCGCCCCACACCCACAGGCCCAGAGTCTCAGCGGACAGACAGATGGCCTGACTTCCTCCTTCAGGGAGGAGCTCACCACGGAAGAGACTGGGCTAAACGGAGGGGCTCAGGAGGGACTATCAGGACCGGGCACCAGAAATGAGAAAGAAATGACCTTATTTCCAGGAAGTCAGATCTGATCATCGTGGACAACCACCCAACCCATCTGGGGTCCCAGGGCCCCATGGGAGGATGAGTGGCAGAGGCGGGAGTCAGTGGATGGAGAAAGGACAGCCCTGCACGGGGAGAAGATGGCAGAGCCGCCTGCTGAGACGCCCACTGAGGAACCAAGCTGTGCCCACACCAGGGCCGCAGAGGCGGCGAACTCTTCTTGACTGAAGTAGCCAGCACTGAGATCCCTAACCTTGTTCCCTGGCAGTGGTTCAGCGGGGGGCTGGTCTCCTGACCTCTCTGGGTCTGGCCCTGCAAGGCCCCAATAAAACTGGCGGTGACTAAAAAGCTCCATCACAGCTCTGGCCTTGCATAAAGGGTCACTTCACGCCCTTTCCCTCCCTCCTTCCAGCCTTCAGACTTCTGGCTCTTGGGCCTCACCAAGGGTGACAGGGTCCAGAAAGGAAAGAACATTTTCCCTACGACAGTTTGCAAAGAAGCAAGACAAACATCAGTAAGAGGCCGAGGCAGGAGGATCACGAGTTCAAAGCCAACCTGGGCTACACATCTAAAAAAACCCCTAAGAACGGCAAGTCAGCAAGGGAACAGAGGCCACAGCAAGGCCGCTGCGAACGAGGCCTGGACCTCAGACCCTGCCCAGCAGGAAGTCGGTGACAAGTTGGGAAACACCACTGCAGCAGGTCACACGCTGGCCTCAGTGCAGTTTGACAAGGGCCACACTGTCCATTCTCCAAAGTCACTACATGCTACCTGTCCCACTCTCTTGGGCACCAAGGACAGGTTGCTCCGAACAGCCTGGAGGCCAGGGGAAGAAGGCATGGGAGGCCTCTGACAGAAAGAGGAAGTGACGCGCCGAGGTCCCCAGGGTCCTGCTTCCCTCTTTACATGGAGGCCCAGCCCGTCCACACGCCATGGGGCGACCTCGGCCTGTCTTCTACTGACACCCCGCTGGACGCTAACGTCACTTGTGTGCTTCACACCAGGACAGAGCCCTCTAACTTCAGCTGACTTATTTCTGAGGAGGCATATAGGGACTTGGCTATGATCCTTGCCCCCAACTCAAAGGGAAACTTGAAGCCCTTTCCTGGGGCCACCCTCTCCCTAGCACCTGTGGACTGAGAAATGGTGCCAGTAAGTCATTGGTAACAAGTAAACAACATCAAGCCAGATGTGGGGGTGCAGGCATGGAATCCCAGACTTCTAGGAGGCTGAGGCAGGAGAATTCCAAGTTCTATGTCAGCCAGGGTCACTTACCGACTTAATAAGATCTTGACTCCAAGTAAAAAAATTAAAAGGGCTGAGGATGCAGCTCAGTGCAAAGGCCTTAGGTTCAATCCTCAGTGCCACAAGACTAATAAATAAGTAACATCAACACCAATTCCTGCTCCCCAGGAGGTCCAATCCCACTTGCCTTGACTCCCCCCCCAGCAAAGACCGGCCCAGTCCCAGGCCCAACACCTCCAGGACACAATCACCAGCATTGCCCGCCCCTTCCCGCAGTGGTTTCCCCACTCCCTCCCCAAGTCAGCTTCCTTTTTTTAAAAAAAAATGACTCATTTAGGAAGAGATGAAAACCAAAAACTTCAATGGTAAAGATAAAACGGCACCGAGCCTCTCTAAACTCCTCCCACTGCAGGCAGAGCTGAGATCCGATAAGCCTCTGAGGTGGGCCTGCTCCTGCGGGCTCTGGGCTCTCAGTATCCTCTTCAGTACTTCTAGCTAAATGCTTCCAGTAATGAAGTAATGTTTGCGTTCAATGTTTGAGTCTCGAACTCAGCAATCCGCCTGTCTCTGCCTCCCGAGTGCTGGGATTACAGGCATGAGCCACCACGCCCGGCGAATGTTTGAGTCTTTTGAGTCTGGGGGGTGCAGAGCAGGGCCTGCAAGCAGCAACTTTAAAAAACCAAGGAAAGAAATTCAAGATTAAAGCCCAGGCTTTCAACTGGGTCAAAAAACAATGTGATGCTTTACTACATTTATGACTCTGATTTATTGATGCAGGATGTTGGCATTAGATCATGAGCCTGATGAGAATTACGGGGAGTTTCCCATTAAAAAAAAAAAGACTTCTTGGTATGTGAGATGTTTATAATATTTTTGCACAGTATTTATATGGAACTCAATTATATAATACAGGACACAGAGTTGTCGGAGCAACTGGGAAGCCTAAATAAAACCAGGCTAAAACAAGCCATCAGGATGATTTGAATCCAGGGATTCTAAATGTTGGCTGAGTTAAAAACAAAACAAAAAAATTCCCTGGTTCCACCCCAAAGATTCTAATACATTTTGTCTGGATTCAGGGCCCTGGATTCAGGTTTTTGTTGTCTTTTTAAATTTCCCAATGATTTGGCTGTATATTGAAGGCTAAAAACTACCGATGTACAGATAAGAAAAATGAGATCTACAAATTAAAGAGGGCCAGGAGCAGTGGTGGACACTTGTAATCCCAGCACTTCGAGAGGCTGAGGCAGGAGGATTGCAAGTTCAAGTCCTGCCTGCGAAATTTAGCAAGATACTGTCTCAAAAAAAAAAAACCCCAAAAAACTAAGGGTTGGATATGTGGCCCTGTATTCAACCCCCGGCACAAAAAAAGCAGACCAGGGATGTAGCTCAGGGCAAGCGTGCTTACCTAGCATGAACGAGCCCCTGGGTTTGATGCTCAGCACTGCAATAGTGACTGTTAATAAATCCATAGCCGGGCTTGGTGGCTCAAGCCTGTAATCCCAGCACTTGGGAGGCAGAGACAGGAGGATTGCTGAGTCAAGGCTTGCCTGGGCTACATAGTGAGCTCAGGCCCAGCCTGAACTACAAAGCGAGACCCTGTCTCAAAAATAAACAAACAAACAAACAAATAAATAAGTCCATAAAGGAGCAACCCAAGACCACACAGGTGAAACAAAGCCAGACCCAAAGCCCACACTGACAACTCCTAGTTCAGTTCTGCAATTTTGCTCAGACTTCTGATAAAGATTTTTTTTTAAAGTTTTTATCACAAAGGAAGGGGACTAACAGAGTTGCCAACTTTCAGTTTAGCCAAGTGAAAGTGCTTTATAAATATCTACTAGTACTACCATCAGCTCCTGAGAACTCCTGCTAATGCCCTCCCCCCTTCCCTTCCCCTTATGACAAATCCAATTAAACTCCAGTCTCAAGATTCTCTGTCTCCTCCTTCCCTCTCTCTACAGACCCGTTTCCAAAAGGCACTACTCTACCCAGAAACCGCTTCCAGGTCCCTCCAAGCCCAGCCCCTGCCTTCCTCAACCCCAGCACACAGCACCATTTTACAAGTTCTAACCATGAGCATTTAAAATTTACCACTGCGCACACGCGATTCTCCTAACAGTCTGCTGACTGAGGACACCCCAGCACCGCAAAGGGACAGAATGGGGGTGGGCGCCTGCTGCAGCGGGGGTTCTCTTTGACACCCCAGTCTGAATTCAGGGCAAGCCTGCGTTTTCTTCTTCTTTTTTTTTTTTTTGAGACAGGGTCTGGCTGTGTAGTTCAGGCTGGCTCTCAGCTCACTATGTAGCCCAGGCAAGCCTCAAACTCAGCAATCCTCCTGTCTCTGCCTCCCAAATGCTGGGATTACAGGCGTGAGCCACCACGCCCGGCACTGTGGAATGTGATGCTGATCACTGGTTGATTGTTGGTGGGCGTGAGTCACCACGCCCAGCATGGTTTATGTGGTTACTGGGATCGAACTCAGGACCTTGCGCTTGCAAGGCAGGCGCCGGAACCTCTGAGCTAAATCTCGGGCCCAAGCCTGCGTTTTAAGTGGACAACACACACACCCAGCAGGTCGCGCCTGGCAGGTTTCCTTCCAGCCTGTAAATACAGATTATCTGGGGCATTTCCGCACCCAGGTTCAAACTGTAAATCCTCCCTGAGTGGTGAGATTGCAGGCGACCGACCTTCATGTCAATCCCCGCTCCTCTTTGTTATCTTTATTGCTTTACTAGGTAACAAAGAGAGTCTAAAACCCAAAGCAAAGCCTCACCTAACCCCCCAAAGAAAAGCAAAGGCGCCTGTTGGTCAGCTCCCTTCCTGCCGGCCTCTGACCTCAAGCCACAGGGTGCCCAAGAAATGCCGTGAAAGAGATGGCTTGACACAGGCTCAAGCTTTGCCTCCCCTGGCCGTGGCCTCTGAAGCTACACAGACCCCCGGGGGTCTCCTCAGTCTCTCCCCGATTCTTGCTTGCTCTGCCTGAGTCCCCACGAAGAGAAGCAGCCCCAAAGCAGCAGTCACACCCACAGTCACTCTCGACATGGGCTGTGCACCATGGCGTTCTTCGTGGTCCTAATGTCTCCTGCGACAGAGGAGGGCCCAGGTGCTTCTGGGAACCAGAATGGGACTCAAACTCAACCACCTGGGGTCAGAGGCCGAGTGGGGTTTGGGGTGGGGGACACGGGGCATTTGGGATGCTGGAGCAAGAGACAGGGAAATTCCAAGACGTGTGTGACCAGCAGGAGCCACCAGGGCCACCGAGAGAGGCTTGTGAGCAGCTCGGCTCTGTCTTCGCCTCCTCCGACCACTTCCTCCCCAGCCCAGCCTGCCGTCCACTGCGCAGAGGATGTAGCCCAACAGGGTGGGCGGAAAAATAGGAATAGAGAAAAAAGAAATGAGATTAAGCAACCTCGCACCGAGGCTGGCTGAAGGCCTCTCCGCAAGTGGACTAAGGTGACCCCTGGGGAAGGGGGACACAATGTTAAAGCCCCTTGACTTCATCTCCAAAGGTGAAGGATGTATGCCAGTTATCCACACTGCTGGGGATCCTCCAGGAAAATTTTCAAGAACTAGGAAACTTCCAAAGTTTCCGATCGGCCTGCCTGACCCACGTGCACTTGTGAGGTGTGCGCGAGGCCTAGGGCTGGTGTTGTGTCGCCACTGCTGTCTGTGGCGCTGGGAGTGGAGCCAGGCCTCCTTCTGGTTGCTCGGAGGGTATCGTAGCCCTGAACTCCGTCCCCGCCCAGGGCCTTCTGGGAAACCTTCACTGACACTTCCGGCCTTGGGCATGGCTCCTGTCACGGGAGAAGGAAGCCTTTGACTGTTTCGGCCTCCCAACTGTCCATCTCCACTGTGCTGTTTAGCCGATGTTAATTAAGTCCATCTGTCCGGGGCGCTCAGCAG
This sequence comes from Thryonomys swinderianus, assembly GCA_004025085.1. Classification (NCBI taxonomy): domain Eukaryota; kingdom Metazoa; phylum Chordata; class Mammalia; order Rodentia; family Thryonomyidae; genus Thryonomys; species Thryonomys swinderianus. Next base: position 40,297 of record PVIC010007321.1, on the reverse strand, counting down.
GACAGAAACAAACCCTCAGCTAGCCTGGAAGCCCCAAGATGGCTCCACCCAGGGCCCATTCTTCCCTTCTTGAAAGTCGTTCCTGCTGGCTCCGTGAGTGGCGCTGACGGCACGTAAAGCTGGATCTCAGACCCCCAGCTTTAACCCGACGCACCCCCCCCCTCGTGACACCCTCCCTCTGACGGGGAGTGGCAATGGCTTCCTGCATGCCTCCCCTCCCACCCCACACAGCGCCCTTAACCCCGCCCCCGGCTCCATAAACCCTCTACTCATTTTTTTTCCACGTAACCTTTTGAGTGACCAGAGTGCAAGGAAAACTTGGGACCCAAGACCTGTACCCGGAGATCTTGGGGGCCTGTGACACACACGCTCAGAAGAGCTGGCTGGCGTCGGGGGCACAGGAGGGTCACCTGCCACCAATCGCTAAGGGAGCAACACGGGAAGCGGGAGTGGCTGGAGAAGGGCGGGGAGTGAGACCTGAGCAGGTCCCCCAAAGTGAGCTCAGTGGGGTCAAGTGCAGGGGAATGGGAGAATGGCCTGAGCCCTGGGCCAGGTCTCGAGCACTGGCGCCCCCCCGGGGGGGGGGGACGCGGCAGGAATCCGCTCTCTTCCGCCCCGATCCCCCGTCACAAGGACAAGGACGAGGCGGCGGGCGTTGCTGTACAGACATAAAGAGGATGCAGGTGAAACACCATCCTAACTCAGGGCTACTGTCAATAAATGCCACCTGTCCTCGCTACGGCCAGAACAGGGCACTTGCTCTTTATGACAGCCGTGATGCTGCCGGATGTGGCTGGAGGAAGGGCTTCATCCCCCCACAACTGGGGACAGTTTACCAGGGTCTGTGTCCCTTCCCATCGAAGCTGCTGTCAGGGCCCCTCTGCCTCCACTCTGGGGCTCCCTCCTTCTGGCGGTGAGGTGATCACTTCCCATCGGTGCCCCGACGTCTGCTCCAGCCCTGCCCACACTTTCCCAAATGGCCCCTCCTTGAAGTCTCTCTAGTTTGTACATTTGCGGCATTTCCCGCCCAGGTGACTTCCGGCCACACAGCCCTGTCCCCCCTTGTTCCTTCACCCTCACCCTCCGGGAGCAGGAAGGGGACAGCAGCAACTGAGAGTGCGAGCTCTGCCCTGAGCAGCATGCGACCCCATACCTCGGGGGGCTGGTGGCCCCAGGAGGCGCAGGGCAGAGCCCACCAGCCCCAGCCCTGGACGGCCCCGGAACTCCAGTGAGCCGGACTCTGCACCAGGTCGGACACCTACAGGTGTGCACTGAGAATTTGTTCATGGAGGCCCCTGTGGCTGAAGATGGAAGCCCGAAATCCACAAGATCTGCAGGAACAGACACTCCCAGGGCAGCTCAGCCGCAGGAAGTCGAGACAATGCTGTTCACATCCAGCAGGACATCAGGCACCAGCCTCTCCTACCACAGACACTGGCCTCGCCTCTTAGCAAACTGCACAGCCTTCAGCCCTGTTATCCTTGTGCTGATGTGACTGCCACCCTCTCCTCAAAAAGCCAAATGCTGGGAAGGAATAAATATGATTCTGAAAGAAAATAAAAGAGCATGTATATAGGGGTGGGGAGGTGTGGGTGGGTGGGGATATGGGTAAAAATAAGAACTGACTTGTGTCATATATTGGTACAAATTCCCCAATGTTATGTGTGATTGTGAGATGTATATAAATTGACCAATAAAGAATTCAATTTTTTTTAAAAAGGCCAAATGCTGTCCCAGTTTGGTACAATTCAAAAGCATTTATTAGCTGGGTGTGGTGACTCATGCCTGCAATTCCAGCACACAGGAAACAGAGGCAGGAGGATCGCCATGAGTTCAAGGCCAGCCTGAACTACATAGTGAGACCCTGTCTCGAAAAAAGCATGTATTACCACCAACTGTGTACAGCTACCATGCCAGGAACGAGAGGTCCAAAGATGAGACAATCTTGGGGTCCAGGGCCACAGAGAACATGAACGCAGAAGGCAAAGTATGACCAATGGGGGCACTCAAGAGTGAGGCATGAACCAAACAGGCTCTGGAAGGCCAGGGCTGTGGCCACAGAGGGCACGAAGAGGGAGCGGGGCTGCAGAAACAAAGACAATCCGGTTCCCCCTTTTCTCGTGGAAAGGGGTCTGGCTTCTCTGGAGCCCCGGAAACACTGAGAACATGCCCATCCATGAGAAACCTTTCCCAACAGCCCACACTTACTTGGAATTCTAAAATTAAATACTTCTCCCTCTCCCTGAAGCAGTGTCCTCTTAAAGCTGCTAGTGAATGCCCTGGGAGAGGCCGTGTCCAGCAGCCATATCTGTGTGCTGTGCACGAGGCTTCCGGGACCTTCCCTGGGAAACAGTGTCTGGAGGTCATCAGCTACTAGAGGGGAAACAAGGAGGGGACCCTGGGGCCGGAGATTTAGCTCAGTGGTTCCGGCACCTGCCTCGCAAGCGCAAGGTCCTGGGTTCGATCCCGGTAACCACATAGAATGCTGCAGCAGTCTGCACCAGCAATCAACACCACATACCATAGTGCCGGCCTGATGGCTCAGGTCTGTAATCCCAGGACTTGGGAGGCAGAGGCAGGAGGATTGCTGAATTCGAGGCTTGCCTGGGCTACATAGTGAACTCAGGGCCAGCCTGAACTACAAAGTGAGACCCTGGCAGGAGAGAAGGCCTCTTTGAAACCCACCTGAGCCCATCAATGACTTTTCCTTCCTAATAGGTTCTTTTTTTTTTCCACACACCATAAAATTCACAAGTCACCGATTTTCAGCAGAGTCACAAAGTGGCACAAACATAACCACTACCTAATTTTAGAACATTTTCATCATCGTAAAGAAAATACAGACAGGCCTATTAGCAGTTGCTCCCCATTCCCTAATCCCCCTGGGACCACTTTCTGTCTGCATGGATTTGCTCTTTCTGGCCATTTCCTAAGAACTAAAGGCGCCGTGCCTTTTTTACTTGGCTTTTTTTCCCCCTTTTTACCTTTTCACCGCTAAGTAATATTCTACTGTGTTGATATATGATATTTGGCTTATCCGTCAAAATACTCTGAAAAGGAAAAACAAATGCTGTCCCTTTCCTTGAAAAAGTTCTCTAGTACCTTCTAGAACACCCCGAGAACACCCCCATGACAAAGTCCAATCCCTCTGCCCAGGCAAAGACTTTCCAAAGATGCCTGGCTCAGGTCGGTGGCCCCGAATCACCCAAGACACGCGGAAGTGAGTCAAATGCCTCCAGAGGGAATTTCTGATGACCATGAAAATGAGATGTATGCAGCTCCTGCCCCATGAGACAGAAGCAGAAAGTGCAAGCCCAGCTTCCCAGGGCCTCAGGTGACTGTCCCCATCTTGATTTTGTTGTTGTTGTTGTTGTTTTGAGACAGGGTTTCGCTTTGTAGTTCAGGCTGGCCCTGAGCTCACTATGTAGCCCAGGCAAGCCGCCGCAAACTCAGCAATCCTCCTGTCCCTGCCTCCCGAGTGCTGGGATGACAGGCGTGAGCCATCAAGCCCGGCACTGTGGTATGCGGTGTTGATGGTTGGTGGGCGTGTCTCCACGCCCAGCATTATATGTGGTTACCGGGGATCGAACTCAGGACCTTGCACTTGTGAGGCAGGTGCCGGAACCACTGACCTAACCCTCCGGCCCCATCTTGATGATTTTTAAACGAGGGGCCCCGCCTCTCATTTGCACACACGTTACAAAGCTGATTCTGAGCAAGAGGTAAGGATGTGGGCAGTGGGGAGGACCTGACCATCTTCCCAAGGCCGCTGCTCCCCACGGGCCGGACTGGGGAGCTGGGGGTGCCGGCGAGGGGGAGGGGTGCCGGGGCTACACTGACATGGAAAACCCAGCTTCCAAACTGCCGAGACCACATCTTCCTACCCTGGCTGATAAGGCCTCTTGGAAACAGCCGGACGAGCTGAGAGTCGACGTGATCAATCGAGGCAGCACAGACTGTAAAGCAGGGACTCAAAGTGAAACTCACTTGATCTTGTGATCGCTTACAGGTTAAGACCGAGAAGAACAGAGACCCAAAAACCCACAAGAACTAAAGTAACCGGCACAGAGAAAACTTTTAAAACGTTTCCTTTAAAAAAAAAAAGAAAAAACTGTCACTTTTATTTCCCAAGTACCAGGGAAGTCAGAGTTGCACCAACTAACTTGATATTTAAGCCAAAAAGTGCAAGAAGCTTAGAGCCCAGGCCTCCACCGAGATGACAGTCCCTGAGAGGCCTCTGCAACCCCTCAGGTCACTGGCTCTGGTCCCCCAGCCATTTGCAGGGAACCCCAAGAGCTTCAACGCCCCACCGAGGCTCACCCAAGGCTCGCTTTCCTATGAGGAAGCTGAGGTGTGAGGAGGAAGTAACAAGCCAAAGCCGCCACAGAAGGAGCAGGACTCGAACCCGGAAGCTCCCAGCTTCCCCTCACGGTGACGTGTGACCCCACACAGAGGGATAGTCTCCCCTGACGCCTCAGCTGGGGCTTTCCGGGCCTTTTTTTTTTTTTCTCCTGAGAAATAGGATCTGGAGTGGAGAGAAATTTAAGATTCATAAAGCTGGAGGCCTCTGGGCAGTTTCCCCTCTATGAGGCTACAGCTCTGTCCCGGAGGGGCTCAGGGGTTCAGGGGCCTCGGCAGGGCCAGCCTAGGACTAGAGCACAGGTTGCCTTTTTTCAGAAGAGTGACCTTCAGTTACAGGTGAGGATCACAGACCTCAGGGCAGACAGGAAGTGCCGCCAGCCAAGGACACCAAAGAAAGCCTGGATCTGGAAGTTTCTGGGACCCACCACCTTTTGATTTTGTCCTCTTCCTTCCCTCCCTCCCTCCTTCCTTCCTTTCTTTTCTGTTTTGTTGTTGTTTTGTTTGTCTGTTTTGCTTTGAAACAGGATCTCACTATGTATCTCCAGACTGGCCTTGAATTTGCAGTGATCCTCCTGCCTCAGCCTCTGGAGTGCTAGGACTGCAGGTATGAAAAGTAGTTGTTCTCCCTCTCTCTCTCTCTCTCTCTCCTCTCTCTCTCTCTCCTCTCCTCTCTCTCTCTCCCTCCCTCTCTCTCTCTCCCTCCCCTCCTCCTCTTTCTTATTCTGTTTGCAAAGCTGGGGATGGAACCCAGGGCCTCACACATGCTAGCCAAGGACTCGATCTCTCAGCCTCACCTGCAGCCCTTTGAAACATTATATTTTCAGACAGAGTCTCACTGAAAATAAATTGTCCAGGCTCTCCTTAAACATGAATCTTTCTGCTTCAGCCTCCTGATCAGAAGAGTTACCCCCACCTCCCCTGGAAGATTTTTCCCTTTTTTCTAGAGTAGACTAACCAAATCAAACCACTCCTAACACCAGGCCCTGGACTCCTTTCGGTTCAGTTTGTGTTCCTCTTTCCTTCTCCCATCCCTCATTTTCTCTCTTGCTCCCTGAAACAGACACTGGGTGCTTAGACTGAGCTGGAAACCAGAATCACCAGGTGTGGTGTAAGCAAGGAGCAAATGGGCGGGAGAGAGACGCTGGGAAGGGAGTGGGGCCCGGGGTCCCGGGCCGGGGGCTCTGCAGCCAGCTCAGTGCCCCTTCTCCCAGCTCTCGGAGCGGAGTAAGTGACCTGACAGAGCTGGGCCCTGGATCGTCATCTTCCCCAGGAAGTGTGTCTGGGCACATCCGAGAGGGGACCAGGTTCAGGAGCCCGGTCTCGCCTCTAGACCCTGTGCGACACTGAGAAAACCACTCCCCTTCTCTGGGCCTCACATTCTCCTCGCACCCGGGAACGTCCTCAGGACTAAACGTCACCCTCTGACCAGGACACGGCCCCCGAGCTCCCCCCTGCCCAGCCTCTGCCATCAGACCGCATGAGCAGGGGCGTCTCGCCTTGTCAGGCTGCAGCTCCCGGTGACAGGAACTCTGCTCCCAGAGACAGAGACCAAGAGCCCCTGAGCCCCTGAGTCCTGCCCCCACTGGACTGGAAGCTCTCTGGGGACAAGGCTTATCTGCACCACTCCTCCACCGCCTCGCCACACACCACAAATCTCTGTATTTATTGGTTTCTTAAAGCACCATATTGGCCAGTTTTGTGGTGCACGCCTGTAACTCCAGCTATTCAGGAGGCTGAGACAGGAGGACAGCAAGTTTGAGAACACTCTGGCCAACTAAGCAAGACCCTGTCACAAAATTAAAAAAAAAAATTTTTTTTGGAGACAGGGTCTCACTTTGTATTTCAGGCTGGTCCTGAGCCCAGGCAGGCCTTGAACTCAGCAATCCTCCTGCTTCTGCCTCCCGAGTGCTGGGATTACAGGTTTGAGCTACCAAACCTGGCATCTGTATGTGGTATTGATTGCCAGTGGGCATGGTGGCCCACACCCAGTATTGTTATATGTGGCTACCAGGGATCAAACCAGGGAACCACTGAGCTAAATCTCCAGCCTTCAAAATAAATTTTTTAAAAAAGAGGTGGGAGGGCCGGAGGGTTAGCTCAGTGGTTCCGGCGCCTGCCTCGCAGGCGCAAGGCCCTGAGTTCGATCCCCGGTAACCACGTATAATGCTGGGTGTGGAGACACGCCCACCAACAATCAACGCCGCATACCACAATGCCGGATGTGGTGGCTCACGCCTGTAATCCCAGCACTCGGGAGGCAGAGACAGGAGGATTGCTGAGTTCGCGGCGGCTTGCCTGGGCACCATAGTGAGCTCAGGGCCAGCCTGAACTACAAAGCAAGACCCTGTCTCAAAAAGCAAAAAAAAAAAAAAAAAAAAAAGAGGTGGGACTGTAGCTTCATGGCTGGGGACCAAGAGCCGAGTTGCTGGAGACAGGCATAATCATCCTCACAGCTTCCAGCAGGAGACAAACAAGAGGCTCCTCTCAGAAAGGAGGGGCCTGTGCTCCCTCCTCAGGGCCAGTGAGCACAGAGGGGCAGGTGGGGACACAGGGGTAGCAGGCTCAGTACCACCAAATAGGGGACAAAGAGGTTGGAAGTTCCAGTGAGGACAAAGCCAAAGCCATCAACGTCATGGTCGTGCTCATACACAGTCCCAAACGCCAGTCTGCTCTTCTCCCAACAGTGCTGAAAACACTGCCCTTTCTCAGCCTGGCCAGCAGAGGCAGCAGACGAAGGAAGCTCTTGGCTTCCACACATGAGCCCCTCCAGGAAAATCCTGGGGCGTTTCTGTATATTCTCAAATCTCCATGGCTGAATGTGGAAGCCTCCACCCCTCAACTGCGTGCAAACCTACAGGGACGGAGACAGGAAGCCTGCCCCAAGGGTCTGAGGGCTGCAGGCATCATGGCTCCGTCAGACTTTGTTCAGATCGACAGGCGGATGCACTGCGGGACCAGGACGTTCAGTGCACAGCTGCGCTGGTGCTCGGGCTGACACAGACGCCGTCCTGTGCAAGACAGACACCCCCAGCAGCGTCCTCGGCCACCACCCACTCTGGGCCACCAGACTCTCCTTCCTCGCCTTCCCCCAAAACGCGACTTGGAAGTGTCTCTGAGCACACCGGATTCCTAGAGGAGAACTTTAAATAAACATCTGAAAAGATGCTTAAGTTGAGGGGTGTGGAGTACCATAGTGAAAATGTAACAGCAGCGTTTATGAACGTATGCTACTTTTCCTGACTCCTTGGACGCCACAATTTGCAAACTCCCCGCACGTACCTGCCCACGGGTATGAGGGTGGTCTGGCTGCGGCATCTGTCACCCCACTGATCGCCAGCGTTGATCCGGCTGATCTGACTGGCTAGGTGGGTGTTCCCTTCCTCTCTCACCGCTGCATGTGTGTCTCCCCTGATCAAAGAGGACGACCACCCCCGATGGGGAGGACCGTTTTCTGCTCAAGGGTGTAGCGTAGCTGCGCTCCCCTGCCAGAGCCTCCAAACAAGCTCTCGAATGCACCTCCTCAGTTCGGGTCCCCGGGCACCAGTTCCCTCCTGACGTGGCCTCCCCAGCCCTGTCCTGTCCACGCTCTGAACCATCAGTCCCCAGGAGCCCAGCACCTCTCAGGTGCCGGCTGTGTGTCTGGGCAGGTGGCTTCCAGCTGTGAAGGAGCGACAGGGGGACACAGCCAGGAACCCCTCAGCGGGGGCCTCCAGTGGCTTTCGAGGCAGCCTTGGCCAAACCCGAGGGCATCAACCTGCCTTCTTCCCTAAGAGGCCGATCTGTTGAAGTCTCCGAGCCGAGTCTGAACACACAGCCGGCCTCAGAGTGTCCGATGCTGGACACTGACATAGGTCACAGGGACAGAGAGTCTGAGGCAGCTGAGACCAGTGAGCTGAGAGAAATGGGCAGTGCGTAGGCGACGCCAGGAAAGGACATACAAGCTTGTGATGGAGCTTGTGAGGCGTTCAACTGCGCTCACAAAAGGGATGCAAATTCAAACTAACTGAGACACCAACTTTCATCCACCAAGATTGGCAAAGATCAAAAAATGGCAGCTCCTGTGTTGGCAAGGATGTCTTGTTCGCCAGGAGTACAGACAGCTCCAGCCTCCTAGGATGGACTTTTAGGATGTCTGCCAATCCCACGAACCTGGGTCAACACTTGGTTCCTTGACTCCGGATCTAGGAATTTACCCCACAGATACCCACACAGGTTATGGTGTGTTCCCAAGCACACTCCCTGCAGTATGATGTGTGGGGGAAAAAGAAGGGCGATCTCTCAGTCCCCAACACAGGACAGTGCCCTAATCCATAATGACTCTTCCATAAAATGCAAGGGTGTGCAGCTATAGTACTCGCTGTAGTATACGAGGTCATTTTCCAAGTATATTGTAGGGCAAGACAAGCAAGGTACAGATACAAACAATACGCCAAGAGTTACTGAAAAAAATACTATAAATTCATATATGTACACGTGGCCTTCGCAAAGATAGCCAAAAAGATTCTAATAGTAGCTAGAGAGGGGAACGAGGCTGCAGGGAGCAGGAAAAAAATATTTAACCCACTTCAGACACTTTGTAACATGCACATTTTATACCCTATGCACACACTAGTCAATCAGTCAGTAAATCAAAAACCAGCAAAGAGAAAACGACCTTAACTGATGAGGCTCCCCCATGTCAGTTACAGGCCAGTTTCCATTTTTAAATCCTCTATTCCTACAAGTCTCCTCGCCCATCCTTTCCGGTATCTCAGGTTTTTGGTTCAAATGCTGGATGATCCCGAATCCAAAGAGATTCACAGCTTCCTCCCTCACCAAGGTCTTCAAGGGGCTCAGACTCAACAACCTGTCCCCTCTCTGAAAAATGTACACTTGCTGACATCGGGGGACACTGTCACCCTGAAGCTACATGGACAGGCAAGCAGAAGCCTTTCCAACGTAGAATCAGGTACCCGGGGGGCACTCACAGTTTTTAATAATGCCTTAAAGCAGGGTCTGTGCATCACAGAGCAGTGTGGGCCCCAAAAGCTACCAGGAGCGGCAGGAGCACCCGCAGCCACCCGAGGCTCCTCCCTCCAGCTCTGCCTGTGGCAATGTTTTAATGGTGTGTTGCTCAAAAGTGCCACTGACATCACTTTTAAACCCATCCTACTGCCACTGCCACTTCGTCATAAAATAACCCTTATATTTTAAGCAGTAAATCAGCGTTTGTCAAGTTCTAAATTGGGCTACAGCAATATTTATTCATCAAAGGATAAATCTTCTCTGCACAGTCATAAAACTGCCTAATAATTTAATATGCTATCATTCTTACCTGAAACTTGTCAAAAAGTGGCCTGGAAGAGGCATGTGTTTTATAGTTGACTGGCACTAAGTCTATAGTTTATTAAATAGTTCATATTTTTAATTCTCTACAAAGGCAAAGGAAGGCATGCAGAACGCATCCAGGGCAGAGCGGCAATTTCAAGACCACTAACATCCGGATTGAGCTAGGGAGAAGCAGATCCCCTAAGAGGACCAAAGACTCCACCAGTGTGTGACAGGGACTGAGAGCAGGAGGGGCAGCAGCCCAGCCCTGGGCCTAAAGGTTCTCGACCTTGGCGGTACCCACACTTGCCACGGGTGATTCGTTGCAGGTTGGTTTCTGTGCATCCGGAGGTTCAGCAACACCCTAGCCCTTACTGGTACCCCTTTCGCACATGAGCACCACAACCGAAAATGTCCCCAGACACTGCCGATGGCCCCAGTCAGCTGGTACCGCCACTGTTCAGGAGGGGTGGCTCTAGAGAAATGAAGTCTAACTTGACCAAGGTGGGTCTTGGGGTGAAGTCCACCCCGTTCCAGCAAGCGTAGCGTGTCCTTGGCGCCATCTGTTCCTGAACTGGAAATACAAATCCAAGTGATGGCAGAAACCATAGCCTCGGGGCTTGGTTCCCACACAGCCAAGCTGAAGCCCAAGTCCATCGCGGGCGACAGTGCTGGCAGACATGGCCTTCCTCCCTCCTTTCTCTGTTCTGCAGCCCCATCCATCAGCTTTCACCTTTTACCACTAAGTCACCCCCCATTTCCTTTACGTTTTTCCACAGCCTTGTGGTTTGCTCTGGCTGGGAACAAGCTTCAGGCTGGCATGCATTGGTGGTTAATGACAGAGCAGGTTTCTAAGCCACAAACACATTAATTTTATGTTCAATTGTTTTCTCCCTATTCGTGGGTGAAGCGAGAGGCAACCTCTCCTAGTGCTGAACCCTGAATTCCTTAGGGTCCTTAATCAAAGTCAGCGAGCAGCTCTTTAACTTAAAAAAAATTAAAAAATAAAGCCAACCTATGTTCATATTAGATGTTACTTTTTACAATCAAGAGACGGGAACGTGACATGTGGCCAGCAAGATCCCACCCAGCGAGCTGTCTAGCTCTCAAGGCATTAAAACCAACTGGGGAATAAAAACTTAGGCTGGGCTCAAATCAATGTTAAAAGTTTCAGCTTTGCAGAGTTTAAAAAAAACAAAACCAGTAACTATTAAGGCAGCATCGAAACAGGATGGGCAATATCAAAATGGAGTTGGTTTAGAATTATTTTTCATCTATTTATACTTGTCTGTCAAGTGGTTAGAAGGTGCCCAACTCCTACAGGTAGAAGAGCGGGAGAAATGTGTGCACGGCCACCCACACAGCCTCATACCAAGTCCACGAGGCAGCCACCAACCACAGTTGAGCACATACAACTTCCAGTCATGCAAACCAGCTTCTGTGCCTGCTTGATTCATAAAAAACTGAAAATCAGATTGCAGGGAGATTCACCTGAAAACCCTACTGACCTCCCGAAAGTTTCATTCCCTTGAAAAACGCCACGCCTCACCTCTGCCATCTAGCAAGTTTTCAAACAGCTTGGTGGCACTGCCACAGGAAGAGAGGCTCAAGGCTTGCATTGCTCAGAAGATTGGGTTCTGCTAAGAAAGCGTCCAGGGCTCCCCAAGTTGGCCCATGAAAGCCAAGCAGGGAATCTGCTTGGCTCTGAGAACTGCTTCAGTCTCGTGATGTTTGTTGTCATGCGCTACTTTACTGATTTAGTTGAGTCCGGCCCGAGCCTTCCTGGCCGCCACCAAGCCAGACTAGAGAAACAGTAAACGAAAAAGAAGAAGGAAGGTGCCCGAGCTGTGAGCCATGGGCATTGTAGCCCTTGGTAGATTCAGCCCAGCATGCACAGTGTCCTTCAGCACAGGTGTACAATGGAAAAGCCAAGTGCCACAGACATGTAAGAGATGGGGAAACAGGGGGACATAAAAAAAAAAGTTTGTACAAGACTTTTTTTCTTTTTATTTTTTTGAGACAAGGTCTCACCCAAGTAGGCCTCAATCTTATAGTAATCCTCCTGACTCAGCCTCCTGAGTTCAGGGATTATAGGCACGTACCATTATACCTAGCTTTAACTTTTCTTTAGAATGGCTGGTCCCAGGCTGGAGATTTAGCTCAGTGGTTCTGGCACCTGCCTAGCAAACACAAGGTCCTCGGTTCGATCCCTGGTAACCACATACAACAATAGCGGGCCTGGTGGCTCACGCTTAGCAGCAATCAGTACCACATACCACAAATGCCAGGCTTAGTGGCTCAAGCCTGTAATCCCAGAACTCGGCAGGCAGAGGCAGGAGGATTGCTGAGTTCGGGGCTTGCCTGGGCTACATAATGAGCTCAGGGCCAGCCTGAACTATAAAGTGAGACCTTGTCTCAAAAAACAAACAAATTAAAAAAAAACCCAGCTGATCCCTCATGCATTGACACTGAATCTGCAAGGCTGTGGCACCAGAAGAGGAAGGACACCTGTATATCAGTGGCCAGACTCCTACCCAGCCACTGGGGCCAAGGTCAGGCAGCACTCTGGACCACTAGACAGACTCTAAAGCTGGATGCAGAAAGTCATCTCAAAGCTGACACCAAAAGCTGTGAGCAGCGCAGGCTGTAACACGAGGGTTAGAAGGGGCAAGACATCTGCCCTAGCACTTAGAGTCTCTGAGCTGGCTGTGCAAGGCCTCCACTGCCGTCTCTCCTAGGGTGAAAGAAGACCACGCCAGACACCTCACAAACACCTCAGCAGGACCTCACCTTTAGCATCTGTACTAATGCACGCTGGCCATCACTATTAAGCACCCATAAAACCTTCCAAAGGTAAAAGGAGGCGAGGTGGGTGTGGTCTGTGCATGTGGGGCGCCTTCGTGAGCACGAAGCCACTCCAAGTCCCCAGCCAGCCGCCTCGGGCCGGGCTAATCAGTCCACAGCCATCAGAGTGGGGCCACCCAGGGCCACGGCCGCTTTGGGAATGAAAAACCAGGTGTCTCAACCAACAGTCCCTGGTCCACCTGGCCAGCCAGAGATTCATCCCTGGACACGAGCACTGTGTCCTTCCAGGCAGGGGTCACATGTGTGACAGTTCTCATTTGGCTCGCTGGGGTCTTGTTAACAAAGAAGGGCTCTCATGATACTGGCAACTATTTCTGCAACTGTCTGTCTGTCTGTCTCCCTCTCCCTCTCCCTCTCAGTCCACTGGTAGATAAAGAGAAACTTAGAAGCCAAAAAAGAAACAGCGTGGGAGGAGGAGGGATAGAATTCCTCTACCTGCTTCTTGTTCCAGGAGAGCTAAGTGCGGCCTATGCAGGAAGGTCTCCAGGATGGCCCTGGGGGACACCGGGTAAGGACCCAGCGGCCAAGTGGCTCAGGGCCACAGGAACGGGCCTAACTTCTCCTGAGCTGGGGGTGTTACAGGGTTCCCAAACCCGCTCACCACTGGCTACTGGCGCTCCCTGTAGGCCTCTGAGAAACCTGAGCCGTGTAAGGAAACAAGAGCGTCTACTGCCATAACTTAAGAGAGCGACATGATGTTAAAAAGAAAAAAAAAAAGGTCACCAGCGTTCTGAGGACGCGTCGTCGCCATCGTCGTCATGAGCTTTGCTCTGCTCACTTCCCCACTTCCTGTTGCTCCCTCACCTCGCAACTTTTTTATTTTTGAAGCTGCTATCACTGTACAGTTTCGGTGGGAGGCTACCGGAGGGAGCAGGAGGAGGCTTAGTATTATTCTGAGACACAGGACTGCACGCAAGACAGAAATCACAACTACCCGACCATCAGGAAAGTACACCCAAAATTTCTCCGCCTCCCCTCTACCATGGGGGTGCTAGGAAAACACTTGTGGGCGAGCTGTGTTTGTGGGGAGCATCCTGTGTGGGCGATGGCCACTTAACCACCAGCTAATACCAGGTGGCTTAGAACTGGGAACCAAGCGGAAAAAATACCTGGCACCCACAGACCAAGAAACACCCGGGGGACACACATTCCCCATCTTGGGGTTGCTCGGACCTCTCCAAGTCCTTCCGCTCCCCTGCACAGCAGCCGTGGCTGTCCCTTGGAAGAGTGATACAGATGCTTCGTGAAGGGCACCCAGGCTCGTCTTTAGTCTGAAGGATCAGAGCAAAAAGGACATCAAAAGGGATACCACTTGGCCAGCCCCTCCTGCTACAGAAGGGAAAACTGAGGCCAAGGCCGGCACTGGCACCGCAGGGCTGGAACTATGAGCCTCAGAGCAAGTACTTAGCCTGGCTCCCTTATCTCCCAAGGCGGGGCTTTTAAAGATCTTATCAAAGGAACCTGACAGTCATGAAATGTTGCCGAAGTCACGCTGGTCCACCGAAGAGAGGGTGAGGAGGACAATCCGAAAGTATTTCTGTCTCTGAGACACCAGAGGGTCCCATCTGCTAGAAGCAGGTTTTGGACGGAAGCACAGCCTGACCTCACAACCCGCTCTGGCTCCAGAGAGCCTGAGGTCAAGGGCTGCACCTCAACAGGTGCCCGAGCCAGACTGCAGCGCCAGTTGCCACTGTCTCCATCACGGAAGCAGGGCAGGGTTGCTCAGGGCTCGGGCATGGGAATGGAGGACACCCCTGTTGTCTGCAGGGAACATGGTCTCAGAAGCCACTCAGCCGCGTAGCCCTCCCTGCGCCCTGAGCGCCACGGAAACCCCATCTCCCAGAAGCACCCACCCACCGAGTCCCTCACTCCAAATCTGCACATCCTCCTCGAGCCCTGACCTCCAGCTCCCTCTCCTTCTCCTCTGCCCACGTTCAAGCCCAGCCCTTCTGTGCACCCCAGCCTGCCGAGGGCCTCGGAGCTCAGGTCAGTGTGCTGGACCCGCTGTGCATACTGGCCCCCCGACTTGAGCTTGCTTTGAGCCTCACTGTGTCTCTCATATCTTCCCATGGACAAAGCTCTGCACCCCTCCAAAAATAGTGAAGATGTGACAGGAGCTGCAGGGTGATCCGCCAGGTGTGGGCTTTGATGCCGACGAATGAATGAATGATCAAATGAATGAGCAACCAATCTAGAGATCAGGACTCTAAGTGTCAGTGTTCTTTACTCAGCTAAACTAAGGAAGAAATAAGAAAACGTCTGTAAAAGCTTTTAGGACAAACCTGGCACACGGCGATCAATAAATGTTAGCTATTTCTCATTAGCTGCTATTATTACAGTCACTGATGGAAACATAGGGAAATAAAGCCCCTTTATTATACCCTGGGCAGTTTTTAGGCTAAATAACTAAAATTCTGTGTGTGTAAGACCCATCAATAAAGGATCATTAAGAGAGGACTGGGCCAAGGGCCTGCGTAGCTGCTGTAGGTGCCTCCAAGCGGGGCTCAGTACAGAATTTTCCACACAAAGTCATGAGCTCATTTATGTAAATGCTGCTTTCTGGGTCTCCATGGTAGCCATGATACAAGCAATCAAGGGCTTCAACTTCCCAGTTCCTGCCTTCAGGAGCTTACAATCCGGAAGCGGGGAAAATGAGACCTTAGCACATGAAAGGAGAACTGTAAACTCAAACTGCGTCCAATGTCAAACAAGTGTACTAGAAACTCTAGTGGGCAGATGGCAAATATTTAACAAGCAGGCTCTCCATCAACACAAACCCGATTATTTCATTTTTCAATGATTTCCATGGTGTAAATACTTCACAACGGCCAACTGCAAGCTGCCAACGTGAGGGCCACTAAACAGAGTTGGAAGAAACGTACGCAGTGGGTTCTCATGAGCTGGAGCCAACCAGCCACAGACAACCCCACACGAGGCCAAGAATCAGCCTCCCTCGGAGAGGTCAAGGACAGTGAGCAGAGACCCACGCATGTCAAGAACCGACACCTGTATGGTAGTGCAGTCCGCACTACCCATCAGAGGCCAGGACTGTACTCTACCTGCGCCTTCCGTTCAGCCAGGCATCGTGACCTTCAGTTCACACAGAAGAGAACCTGGGCTCAGAAAAGCACCTCTTGGTTTTCATCTGGGGCAGTCACCCATCCGGGGTGGCCGTGACCTTTCACAGCACTCCCTGCCTCTGAGGAGAAATGCTTCCTAAGGAGCAGTGGAGAAGAGAGAACAGGACGTGGAGGCAGGAGGCAAACACCAGACACTGCCAGGCCCACCTGGACGGTACCTCACGCAGGTCTGAGCATCGGAGGGGCGGCGCGCCCCGACACTTACAAAGCTGCTCCGTTCAGAGTGCTCCGCCTGAGAGCTGCTGTCCTGCCACTGTGACCTCGTATTCAGACCAGAATTCCCGAACTCTCTGCAGCAGGAAGTGGAGGAGCCCCAGAAAAGGAAAGTCGTTTCAAAAATGAACCACGGGGCAGCTGGTATCTGCCTGACTGAAGACGGTGCCACAGCCCTGGAGCCATAATAACTAGCAAGTGCTCGCGATATACTGTTTTCAAAACGTCTTACATAACAGCACGTGCAGTGTGATTCTGGTTCTATGGAAAGGCACAGGCCATGAAGAGCCCAGAAAAAGGGCTGGGGCGTGGCCCTCAGACTCCTCCCGCTGGGAGCCTCCGGAAGGGTGCAATTCTGGGTGATTTTACTTTCTTCCCTGCCATTTTCTCTATGCTTCAACTTTTCTAGAATGTGTCATTCCATCACTATGAAACAACAGGCTACTGTTTTAAATCTGGGTTTTCAAAGACTAAAAGACTGCAAAGCATCAGTAAGTGAAGGCCCAAGAAGACACTCCTTGGAGTGTTCTCAGAAGAGAGGAGTAGGTTCCTCCCAAATCCACTTCTTGTACACACAGGCTCACACACACACGCATGCACTCGCATGCACACATGTGCATAGTTCAGCATCATTACATGCCCCTGTGCCAGTGCCTCGCCGTCACCGCTGCAGACTGTCATCCCAACCTGGTGTCCTGCTCGGTCCTGAGAAGCTGGGGACGAGGCACAGAGGATCCGTGAAGGAGGATTCTCTGGGGGTCATGCCGCATGCCAGTCACACCCATGACTGCAGACCCGCTTTGATTCCCACATGGAGCTGTGGCCGCCCACACTGCACAGAGGAGGGAAGACACTTTAGAAGCCAGGTCCGGGTCACAGAGCCAGCGAGTCAGCGAGGGCCTGGAATTGGGAAGGAAACCCAAGTCTAAGCAGATCTCTCGGAGGACGCTCAGAGCCCTGCCCAACAACTGGACTTGCCCATTGTGAAATGCAAGACAGTAATCACAATGCAAAGCGGCAACGGCCCAGATCAAGCTATTTTAATTTACACTCAGGCTGAAAGCGAAACACACCAGTCTTGATTTGAGAATATAAAAATATAGGTAGCTAATCATTAAAAAAAAGAAGTAAAAGGAAAGGAAAAAAAAAGGCCTTAGCTCTGTGCTAAACCCTCATTCAGTGAAGTAAAAATAAAAACCGAGCCTTCCCCCAACACATTGTGCTTTAATGAAAGCGCCAAGCTGATCTTCTGCACCCCCACCCACCCCAGCCCACTTCGTTTAAATTTAGGCAACCACCAGGCGCACTGCGCCCAACCGCACTCTCTGCGACGAAGTCTTCGTCGCAGGGGCCTCATTTGTAACACCAGCTCCGGCTCCGGGGAAGATGGGACAGGCAGGGCGGGCCGGCCGGGCTCCCTGAGCCCCTTCTGCAGTCAGGTCTGTGAACCAGCCGGGCTGCAGGGACCGCCTACCATCGTGGCAGCCGACTGCCCTTCTCTGAGTCCAGGCAGCCCTCTGCAAAGCCGGGGGTGGGGGGCCTGAGTGACAGATCGCGTAGGCCTAAGTGCACGCTTAGGGCCGCCGGGACCCTGGCGTGAGAGAGGCAGCCTGCAGGCAGAGCCCCCGCCCACACCCGGAGGATGGACAGCAACCCAGGATGTGGGCAGAACAGGGCAGTTGGCCTCCGTGTAAATGTTTGTAAACAGGAGGCGGAGAGGGGCCTCCAGGATGGCTATGGAGGGGGCGCCCCCTACTCACATCCGGGCAAGAGGGAGGGGCTGTCCTTCTAGGACTGACCAGCCCTGAGTCCCTACTCCTCTCTTTCTCCCTGGAGAAGGGGGCAGCCCTGGCTCAGGAAACCTCTCCCAAGCCTCTGAATCAGAAGCACTAGGGCGCACAGGACACTGAACTTCTCTTGCCGAGGCCCAGGCCAGGGCTCCTTCAATGTCTCCTGAGGTGTCTTCCCTGGAGCAGAGATGTGGGACCCCTCGACAGCAGAGATTAAGATGAATAATCACAGCCCAAGGAGGAGCCTGGCCTCAGCCCGGGCAGCACCTCCAGCCGGTGTCAGAGGCTCCGAGTCGCCCCACGCTCGCCAACTTGTGACGCAGGGTGATCAGACTGTGGTCACGCACAGCAGAGCTCGTCCCCTTCTTGTCTCCCCGAACCCTCGGAGCAGGTCTGTCCCCGGAGCCCCGTCCACCGAGCCGCCGTCGAGAGCTCCATCAGAAATGCCGCGGAGGGCCGGAGATGTGGCTCGGGGGTTCCAGCGCCTGCCTTGCAAGTGTTCGACCCGGGTAACCACATACAGCAACACCAGATGTGGTGACTCAAGCCCACCACCAATCAGTACCACATTCTACAAATGCTGGGCGTGGTGGCTCACGTCTGTCATCCCAAGCACTCGGGAGGTAGAGGCAGGAGGATTGCTGAGTTCCAGGCTTGCTTGGGCTACATAGCGAGCTCAGGGCCAGCCTGAACTACAAAGTGAGACCTTGTCTCAAAAAAAAAAAAAAAAAAAAAAAAAAAAGAAATGCAGCGGAAAGCCACAAAGAGCCAGAGAAAGCAATGGCATCAGAGGTCTCTACTCGGAAGCTTTGGGCCAGGGAGCTGGACTTCCAAGACTTTTTGTGCTCTCAGATGGATACAAGAACCCAGCCCCAAAGATTATTCCCCCAAGGCAAGCCACCCCCAAAGCCTGGAGCACCCGACCCTTCAAAGGCAGCACTGCCAAGGCTGGTATCACCCCACTACTGGAAATGCTGAATTCGCCAGCCTCCACCCACTAGAGGGGGAAACAGTGGAGAATAATAAATATTAGGTAAAAGTATGGTCAAGGAAAACCATGAACTCTAGATTCGGACCCTCATCCAAACCCAAGCTCTTTCACTTAGCAGCTGTGTGACCTCAGGCAAGTTACTAAACCTCTCCGAACTTCTTGTCTGAAATGAGTGTGACAGGCAACATACAGAGCTGGGATTTAGTCATTAGTTTCCACAACAAAACCCACATTGTTCTCATTAACAGCCTGGTATGACAGAAGGGGAATTCTGAGTCCTCCAAGAACTGGAAGGATCTATGCTTTGGAAGCAGAGAGCGTTGGGCCTCTTCCCCCACTTAGTCCCCACATGGCCTGCAGCAGGGGCTGTGACCATCAGCCCCAGGCCCCGGCCACCTTTGAGGACAGTGGGCACTGCACAAACGCTCTTGGCATCTGGCTTTCCTTTTTTCCTTTTAGCAGCAGAAGCACAGACCCCAATATAGCGAACAGAGATAAAAGGCAAGATGCTCGTGGATTCTAAGATTAACTGATCCACAGCCCTGGGAGAATCTTGCAAACTAAAATTATACTGCAGTGGAGAAGGGGGAGAGGAGGTAGAGGAAAGCGAGAGGGTATCCTGGAGGGGAAAGGCTACAGGGAAGCAGATGTGTGAGGACGGGCTGAGACCGCTCGGACACTATGCCTCATTCACGAGCTACACCGACAGCCTCAGTCACCCACCCAGACGGTACTGACCCTACAGAGTACTGTCAGAGGGGTCAAAGGATAGGACAGAGGCGCCAGAGAAGGTCTCTGGGGTGACAGTGTTACATCAGAATTACAAAATACCTAAGCAAGAGTCAGACATCCCTGAATGACACTCAGCTCCCTCCGTAGCCCTCGCGGGTCAAGACATCTCTCGGGAAAAGGGTCCCAAATCCCGACACTCTGCCTGCTGCCTTGGTCACAGGAAATGCCTCTTCCTACGCAGCCAAGACTCCTCACCTTATTCCTCTTCAATTTCATGAGCAATAAAGCCCCACCCTGCCAAACAGAGCCAGTCTGGCCCATGGGAAGGCACTAACAACCCAGAGCAAAAGTCGGAGGATACCGGGTCCTCCGGAAGATGAGTCAGCAGTTCTCTGAAACACCAGCCAAAGAGCAGCGGGACAGAAGTGTGCGCCACAGGGGGTCTTTCAGGAAGAATCACCAAAATGACAAGATTTCCTCCACTCACGAAGTGAAGTTTAGGTGATCTAAATGAATACAAAGGAATATCTTTCCAAGCATTCCCTCTACTCTGTGACCAGAGTCCTATTGTCTGATGATCATGTAGCATCCTTGACTCTGTAGGAGGAGGTATCAAAGCACCAAGAGAAGGAAAGCCGGGCTCTGGAGCGAGATTCTTCAGTTCAAATCCCGCCCCAGCCCTTGCTGACGGCCTGGATGAGATCACGTCTGCCGTCTGGATTTGCACACAGAAGACTCAGAAGGCGCTCACCCCCCCTGGTGCCGTGTTTCCGTCTTCAATTGTAACCCAGAGGGAAGTACGTCCCAGCACTTTGCAAAGCCCTTATCCGAGCACCACTCAGACCCAGGACGGAATCGCCTGTTTTTATGCAGTGGGGTACCCACTCAGTATCCCTTATCCAAAATGCCTGGGATCAGAAATATTTTAGAAATATTCTCCAAATTCTTCTCAATCACAGTATCTGCAAGGACCTTAATAGCTTAACATCCCTAATCTACAAACCGAAAATCTGAAATGTGCTGGAATTCAAGAAGTTCTGGATTCTGTAGCTCTATGGATATGAGACTTCAGAAATGGCTTGCATGAAGGCATCGGGAGTGTACCCACGGGGTGCTCTCGGTCCTTATTTCCCCACAGGCCTTCTCAGAGTTTTTCCAGTAATGCATTTCTTTCCAGCCTTCCAAATTCAGCTCCTAGCCAGAGCAATCAGGTCAGAGAAAAAAAAATAAGGAATGTAAGAAGGAAAGATGAGTATCTATTTGCTAACAATGATCTTATGCACACAAAATCCTAAAGCCTCCACCAAAAAACAGACAGAACTGATAAATTCGGTAAACTTAAGGACACAAAAAATCAACTTACGAAAATCAGTGTTTCTATACCCTGACAATGAACTACCTGAAAAAGAAATTAAGAAAACAATATCATATATAATGGCATAAAAATGCAGTATTTAGAAGTAAATTTAACAAAGGAAGTAAAAGATTAATACACTGAAAACTATAAATATTGCTGAAAGAAAGCTGAAGATGAAATAAATGGGGAGATTTCCCATATTCATGGATTATAAGAATGAATATTATTAAACTGTCCACAAGTGAGCTACATACTCAATGTAATCACTATGAAAATTCTAATGTCATTATTCACAAAAAAGAAAAAAATGTAAAATTCTTACGGAGTCACAAAACACACCCAAAGCCAAAGCAGTCTTAATCAAAAAGAACGACTCTGGAAGAATCACACTGCTGGATTTCAAAATATATAACAAAGCACAATAATCAAAACAGCAGAGAACTGGCATCCAAACAGACATAGTGGACAATGGAAATGGATACAGAGCCCAGAAATAAACACATCTTTGGTCAATTTACATTCAGCAAAGATGCCAAGAGCACACAACAGGAAAAAAGATGGTCCCTTCACTAAGTGATACTGGGGAAATGTACTGTTCACACACAGATGAATGGAAATACACCTTCATCTTACTTCTTACACAGGTCAACTCCAACTGTGTGAAAGAGTTTTTAAAAGACCTGATGGTATAAAACTACTAGAAGAAAACAAGTAAAAGCTCTACAATATTGGTCTTGGCAGAGATTTCTTGGATACGAACCCCAATGCACAGGCAATGAAAACAAAAACAGAGTGCATCAAAGAAAACAACAATCTGCATGGTGGGAGAAAGTATCTGCAAATCATACGTTAGATAAAGGAGTAGTATCCAAAACACATGAACAATCCAAACTACTTGAGAGCTAGAAAACAACGCTATCAAAAAGTAAATAAATAAATAAAGACAAACAGCACAAATAGACATTCTCAATAGAAAATAGCCAGTGGTGGGGGCTGGAGATTTAACTCAGTGGTTCCAGTGCCTGCCTAGCAAGTACAAGGTCCCTGGTTTGATCCCTGGTAACTACATACAACAATATTGGGCGTGGTGACTCACGCCCACCAGCAATCAGCCCATACACCACAGCACCGGGTGTGGTGGCTCATGCCTGTAATCCCAACACTCGAAGGCAGAGGCAGGTGGACTGCTGAGTTCAAGGTTTGCCTGGGTTACATAATGAGCTCAGGGCCGGCCTGAACCATAAAGTGAGACCCTGTCTCAAAAAAAAAAAAAAAAAAAAAAAAGCCAATGGCTAACAGATACATGAAAAAATATTCAATGGCTCTATCAGAAAAATACACATGAAAACCACAAAGAACTACCTTACCTCACACCTATTAGACTGGCTACTATAAAAAGATAAAAGACAACAAGTGTTAGAGAAAACACAGAGGAAAAAAGAAACACTGGTATATTACTGGTGCTATTGTAAATTAGTTTTAACCATTTGGAAACAGTATGCCAGTACCTGGATTTGGTAAAAATAGAACTACTGTATGATCTGGCAAAACCATTCTTGGGTAAACGTACCCACTGGAATGGTGACTGATGCCTCTAAGAGATATCCACACTCCCGTGTTCATGCCAGCACAAAGCCAAGGCACAGACACGACCTTCAGTGTCCATCCATGAATGAGTGGGTTTCTAAAACGTGGTACATTACAATGATTTTATTTTATTCAATCTTAAACAGGAAATCCTGTCATTCACGACAACATGGGTGAATCTGGAGAACACTATGTTGAGTGGAATGAGTGAGGTGCAGAAAGACTTATATGTGGAATTTTAAAAAGTTGAATTTACCTAAGAGGAGAGTAGAACAGTGCTTATCAGAAGGTGGGTGGATGGAGAAATAGAAGACATTGGTGGTCGGCTGCTAAGCTACAGGTAAGAGAGGGCAAAGCTCCGTGCCCCGCTGCATATACTCTGACTAGAGCCGATGTCGAATGACATGTATTTCAAAACAGCTAAAAGAGAAGACCGGAGGGGTTGTCACCACAAAGAAGTGCTAACTATCTGAGGTGAAGAATATGCTAATAATCTGATTTACATAGAATTGTTTTACAGTGAGAAATAAAACATAAAAAGAAAACATTCTGGTAAAGTTTTTGAAGGAAAAGGGGAACTTGGAACCTGAGTGGGACAGCCCCGCCCAGTCCAGCTCCACGTGGCCTCCCGCCCGTGGCCTCCCGCCCGTGGCCGCCCCCTCGGTCTCAGCATCCCGCCTCAGACCCTTCAGCCCCATCAGCCCACAGAGCCCAACCACACGCGCTGGGAGGAGGCGGCATGCAGAGAAAAGGCCGTGTGTTTTCCGGGGTCCAGGTTTGTTTTCTAGCTGGTTCTGTTTTTTATAGTAGGCTGTTGGTGACTTTTGAAAAAGAAAAGTCCAGAGGAAGAGAAATGAAACAGACGTACAGAATTTTCAAAAATAAAACAAGAATGAAGAGGAAGTGGGTCCCTCTCATAGGTTTCTCATTAACCCAAGTCAAATTAGTAATCGGCTTATGTTATGGTTTCCATTACAGATAAGAGCATATTAATCAAAAAGAAAGTAGAGGCCCCCTCAACAACTAACCTCCGCTCCAGAGCTCCCCACCAATGTGACCTTGTACTGTCCCCCTGTGGCGTGGGGGGCCTGGGGTTCCCACTCGCAGGACAGGAAGGGAACCTTGGCGGAAGCCAATAGTCCATGCCAGCACACAACCGGAAGAGGGCCCGCACCTCCCGAGCGGCCGTGGTGCGGGTCCGGGGCTAATGCAACCCAGATGCTGCTCACATTAAGAGCCCTGGGACACGTGAGTTCTTCCGGATTTCAGGCTCAGATAATTCACATGCCCTGCTACAGGCATGGCAGGCTAACGCCTTTGTGCAGTGACCAGAATATGACAACGGGGAGGGAGGGGGACGCACTGAAACCAGGCCAGCGGCGTCCCGGACACGTCTGGCAGGAACCACGAGACGCGGGAAGAGGCCTCCCTCGATGCTGCACGCACGCGGCCCTGCGGGGCTCAGCACGCGTGACTCAAATGACAGCCACACAGCCCAGCACACAGACACATGCAAAGGAGAAAGACCAGCATGTTCCAGCTAGCCCGTCCCGGGGTGAGAGGGAGCCGAGATGCACCCAGCTTCCTCACCGGCCCTTGGTTTACCTGAGGGGAGGCCCCGCCCCCAGGACCACACGGGAGTACAGCAGCGGCAGGAAACATCAGGCTGGAGAAGCAACAGCAGTGTAGGTGTCAGGTAGCCGATTCCAGAAGAAAGGGCGCCGTGTTCCAGCAAACCCCCTCCCAAGCGGGGGATGGGAGGAGATGGAACCCAAGGGGACCCCCGCAGTGAAAGAAGGGGGCAGAGCAAACCAAGGACGTCACCCTGGTGCCCGGGTCCCTGGGCAGCTAACATCCAGCCACGGCAGCCAGTACCCTGAGCCTCGCAAAGAGCCGTCCTCTAACACTCGGAGGCCACTGGCCTCGCCAGCCGCTACGCAGACAGCACTGGGTCTCAGAGTCCAGAGAGACGGCTTAGGCGCTCCTGCCTGTTCCTGAGGACACACGGAATCCCTGGCAGACCCACGTCACGCCTGGCGCCCCGGGAAAGGCTAAGCTCGTCACCTGCGCTCAACTGGCCAGAGCAGGGTGAGAGGGGGTGAAACAAACTGTGTCCTCAAAATACCCAGAAAAGGCCCGACCAAGGCAGAGCAGCTGGGGCCGGGGAAGAGAAGCCCCAGAGGAGGCCCGCCCACGGGTGGGGCGGGGGGGGCTCCATGAAGGCCAACAGCAAACACAAGGGCAGAGAGGCAGAAACCAGTCTAGGACACCCACTTTCTGAGCCCTGCTATACATAGGCATGTGCTATGTGCCTTAAATATCAAAGCCTAAAACCACCCAATTGGAAGGAACTATCTCTACCCATTTTTCAGATGTGGAGACTGAGGCTGGGAGCCCGCCCAGGGCACACTCAAGCGCACAAACCTGCTCGGCAGACTTCGCCTTCCATGACCACCCCTGGCCTGCTGCAAGCCAGCTCCTAGGGCACCTAATACCCAGCTGATGCCGGGATACACAGGGCACTCTGGGGGCGCCTCTCCATATACCTGCAGAGGGGCCTCACTGGGCCTGGGAGCCTCATTTTCCAATCAAATTCATCCCCAAAATAGAAGCACCCAAGCCCCATCCACCAACAGAGATGACACGGAAGTTTACGTGTTGGGCTCTGGAATGGAAAACAGCAGAGAGAGCCCAAGACATTTCTATTTAAAAGGGTTTGAAATCTTGCTTTTAGAGGCCCATAATCAGGAAACAAAAATGGTCCTTTTTAGAAAACACACGCGCGTGCACACACACACACACACACACACAAATAGTCCACGTAAAACAGACAGACCACCCGACACAGGAGTAAACCTCCGGTCTAGAAGCAGGCAAATGCAAACCTGCGCAGACTTCTCTGAACTCACGCCTCCCCTGGGTAAAAGTAAGATAAACTTCCAGGGGGGAAATGGCAAGCGGGGCTGAGGAAGCCGCACACCCTCCCCCAAGACCTCGCACCACAGAGACCACAAAAGTCCCTCGTCAGACACCGCGGCCGGAATGTCAGTCCCCACAGGGGCCGGTCCCTCCCAACCGGCATGTGTGCCGGGCATCTGAAAGCTTTACAGTAAATGGTGACTCACGCGCTGCAGCCACCATCGGGGCTGCGAATGGCGCGAGCCCGGTTTGTTCCATCCACATGAAAGACAAGCGCCAGGTGCAGGGCTGCGAGCCTGACTCAAACCGAGACCCCTGCACACCGCCACGCGTCAGCGGCGAGCCCAGGCTCACACCGCGATCACCGGCTCCCGAGGACGGGCCGCAGGGCACCAGCGTGCTGCGGAGAGCTTGCACCCGTGTGCTGGACACACATCTCACCAGCCTGAGCTCCCCGTACAAGTTTTCTGGGGTTCTCTTTCTTCCTTTCTTTCTTCCTTTTTTGACAGCTTCTTACAGTGAATGTCACTTAGGCTGCCCTTGAATTTGGGGCAATTCTCCTGTCTCAGCTTCCCAAGTACTGGGACCACAAGTATGCACCATCATGCCTGACTTCCCTGTGCAATTCATACTCTAAACAAGCACTCGACGGGCGTGGTGGCTCACGCCTGTCACCCCAGCACTCGGGAGGCAGAGGCAGGAGGATGGCTGAGTTCGAGGCTTGCCTGGGCCATATAGCAAGCTCAAGGCCAGCCTGAACGACAAAGTGAGACCCTGTCTCAAAAAAAAGAATCTAAACAAACCCTCCTGGGCCACCTGCTATGTCACTCACTCTGCCAAGAGCCACACATACCAACGCTGACAAGAAACACCACTGCTGCCCTCCCAGACTCCCAGACCAGTCGTTCTGCGGACTTCCTATCACTTAATTTGTTAAATTCTCACTTAATAGCACCACGATACAGATGGGGAGACTGAGGCAGAAGGAGATGAGGAAGCTCACCCAAGACGACGCAAAGAACTAAGTGGAAAGCCAGGCCTCGTCCCAATCGTGCAGCGCTGTGAACCTGGGCTGGCAGCGGGAGCAAACTGGGCCTGTTCCCAGGATGCCAGGGCCCAGGGAACCCAGGAAAAATCAGAGAGTATCGCACGTTAGAGCAGGAGACGCTTTCCAGGTGCACAGGAGGGAAGGAGTGAGACCAAGGGACAGGCAAGCCTGAGGCCTGCGGGAGAAGAGACACCCGGACAGCAAGGTCCACACGCATACGGCCGCGCACACACGCACACACAGCCACGCGGCAGCAGAGGCAGAGACGAGGGCATGCCTCCCAGCCAAGGGGCGCCAGCAGCAGGGTGGCAGTCTCCAGGAGCCAGCGCAGGCCCGGAGTGCACTTGCCCTGAGCCCGGGGAAGCAGCCACCCTGTCGGAGCCTTGACTCCGGAGGCGCTCCACGGCCCGAGAGGACAGCGTGTGCCGTGTTAGTCACCCGCCTGTGGCTCCGGCCGGGCAGCACCCAGAGGGGCACTGAGCCCGGCCCTGGGCCCCCGGGCCTGGGAGCGGGACTCCGGCCTGCAGCAGGGGGACCCAGACCAGTGTGTTTCACAGCTGATGCGCACACAGCCTCCCCCGCAGGCTCTGCTCCCGACTGTCAGCGCCCCCCGGGCAGCGCGGCCGTCCTGCCTTCCCCACACGCTCCCCACACCGATGGCTTCAAGTGCTGAGCGGGACATTTATTGGCTGCTGGTCTGGCACTTCCAACTCAGCGTGTCCGTAGGAAGCTCAGCTCAGGCTCCTCTCCCCACTCCGTTCCCCGCGGGGTTCGCCCATCTGCGCCCAGGGTGCCCCAGAGCAGCCCACGGCAAAGGCTGGGGTCACCCTACATTCTCCCTCCCGCTGCACACTGGGCCTTCCCAAGCGGCCCTCCGCTCCGGTTCCACCTTCCCACTCCGTGCCCAAGCACATGCATTTTCCTGCCCCTGGAGAGACCCCCTTTCTCCCCGCACCCCATCTGGCCGTCCTGGCCCTCAGCCAGGGCTGGGTCAGAGCCGCCCAGCGCCAGCACCACTGTACCCGCCACTCAGCTGGTGATTCACAGGCTCTGCTGGGGCGGGGCCCCACCCAACTCATTTCCCTGTCCTGTGCCTGCTGGTCACTCCCTCCTCCCACGGCTGTCCCCAGCAGCACCCAGTGTCAACGGCCCCAGGCGCCACGGTCCGGGAGCGCCTAGTGCTTCCAGCTTCCTCTGAATTCATCAGGAGCCACGCAGAGCAAAGCCTCAGCCCAGCACACACCAGCACCCCGAGTCTGACCCCCAGCAGCACAGGGAGAGTGGAGATGAGCTCACAGAGCCAGGGCGCAGAGCCCCTGTGACCTGGGACACACAGGCGGCTGGAGGCCACTAAAGCTTTTACATCTTTACTGGAGGCTGAGAGACCCACCTCAGGCTGACGACAGGCACCAAGCCCGTTCCCTGGGGCTGCAGAGACTCGGGTGGCAGCAGCCACTACTATGCACGAGTCCCAAAGCGTCTAGTGTCCCCTCGAGGCACCATTACAATACCCCCCCCCACAGTGCTCAGAACACAAGACTAACGAACCCCGCCTCGGTGGAGACAGGGCGTGTGTATCACAGTGTGAAGTGGCATCGCTGGCAGGTGACTGGGAAAGGTGAGCTGCTGTACCTGAACGCGCGAGGCTGGAGCTGCACACTGCATAGGCAGTCCTGTGCCCAGGGCCCTAGGCTCAGCACCCCCAAAAGAAAGCAGAGAGGGGGCCGGAGATTTAGCTCAGTGGTTCCGGCACCTGCTTTGCAAGTGCAAGGTCCTGAGTTCGATCCCCAGTATCCACATACAGTGCTGGGCGTGGTGACTCACGCCCACCACCAATCAATACCGCATACCACAGTGCCAGGCGTGGTGGCTCACGCCTGTCATCCCAGCACTCGGGAGGCAGAGGCAGGAGGATTGCTGAGTTCGAGGCTTGCCTGGGCTACATAGTGAGCTCAGGGTCAGCCTGCACTACAAAGCGAGACCCTGTCTCAAGAAAAAAAGAAAGCAGAGAGGGCACGGAAAGAGTAGAACAGAGACGCAGGCAGAGGGAAGTGCCCCTCTGCGCTGGCGGAGGATGCGGCAGGGCCACAGGCCTCGGAACTAAACCAGCAGCACAGAAGTCAGGCATGAAGCCAAACATGGCGAGAGCAGCAGCAAACCTAAGGGAGACTCATGTGGTCCACACAGTTGCCGGGCTAGCTCATCACACGCTCCTCAGACACCGCCGAGGCCAGCTGGTGGTTCCCACACGACAGGGGAGACCAAGGCTCCGGGAAACTGACTGATTCAGTCATGGTCACTGGCGTGGGAGATGATGGCGGCCAGCGTTGGAAAAGTGCGACCCTCACTCCCTGGGGACTGACTTCCAGCCCCCACAGGCCTCCACCTTCCCTCTGTCTCTGAGTTTTCCTGTGCTTCATCCTCCACTTCTCGAGGAAGAAGGTGGACTCGGCAAAGCCCAGATTCCTCAGCAAGTTCAACGGCTTCGGGCAGACACACAAGTGCTGGCTGTGAAGTATGCCTGCATCCTGCACTGCTGCACAAGTGTACTTCTAGAACATTCCAGGGCTTCTAGAACATTCCAAGGCTTCTAGAACATTCCTCATCAAATACCCACCCCCAGTTCTGTACCTCATCTAGCTACCAGCTCTTTCCCCAAAAGGCCTCAGTTTCACCCATCTTACGAAAGTCATCCTGATTTTGCTGCCTTGCATTTTTAGGGATTTGTCTAACAGCCCCCTTGGGCTTTATAAGCTCTCCCAAAGACACAGACAGTGCCCAGACAGCCCCGTGTTCATGTTAGGTGTCACACAGACACCCAACATGATGTATGTGTGACACCCATTCAGGGAAAACTCGGACCAACGCTGACTGGAAGTATGAGAATGTTTACATACTATACCACCCCCTACTAACTAGGGAGGTGGAGATACTACCCCCGAGTTTAAAAGTTCAAGGCCACCCAGCTTCCCAAGGAGAGGAGCTGGACTCCAGCATGTCTTAGGCCCCCAAATGTCCCAAATATCCCAGAGAAGTCGTTGCCTTCCTTCCTTTCCTGCCTTGTCCACAAACCAGATTTAGACAAAGATTCAGCTCCTGGTAAGCCCGAGTCCACCCAACACACCGTCCCTTCTCTGGGATGGCGTGGAAGACACCCATACTTCTTTGCTTAACATTTTTGGGGGCCACGGGTTCCTCTCAATGGCTCTGCCGCTTGCCTTCTCTGGGGTGCAGCAGCCTGGCCCTGCCTGCACAGCTCTGGAAGGGGAACCTGCCCCAAGCTACACACAGGCTGCAGAGCTGTAAAGAAATAATGGAGCTGGGCATGGTGGCTCACGCCTGTCATCCCAGCACTCACGAGGCAGAGACAGGAGGATTGCTGAGTTCGAGGCTTGCCTGGGCTACATAGTGAGCTCAGGCCCAACCTGAACTACAAAGTGAGACCCTGTCTCAAAAAAAAAAAAAAAAAGAAAGAAATGATGGAAACCAGTACCTTCCAAAACTAACTCAGGGGAGAATATTTGCTCAAAAGCCAGGAACTCCTCCGATCTAACCTGGGGTACACCGTACCTCCTTTTAGGGTGGAGATGGGGGGTAGAGAGAAGAGATAAATGATTTGCCCCAAACCGCATGGAGGAGGGTGACTCAAATCCAGCCCTGTGGGGACACCTTGCCCAAGGCAGCCTCTACCCTCCAGAATGTTACCCACGTTTCTTCTTCTTACTGTCAGAATTTCCCCTTCCTTTCTTCTAAAATCCTGCGTTACATAACATATTAGTAATTTTACAGGTGAAAGAAACGAATCAAAAGAACATCAACTAAAGCCGGGCTTTTCCGGGTTCTTATTAGTATGTGTGCATAGCAAAGGGAAGCCGCCCTTGGTAAGCCATTTTCTTGCTCTTATGCTGTATCAAGCAGGTAGGCAGCCACTGTATCCCCACAGTACTTACCTAACTGTATCACTCAGCTTTTCTACTGCTGGGACAAAACACCTGCAACTTAAAGATTTATTTTGGCTTCTACTTCCAGAAGGTTCCATCCACGGTCCCTGCCTCAAGGCCAAAAGACATGATGGAGGAAGGTTAATTAGCCCGTGTCATCCAGGAAGCAGAGGAGGTCAAGAAGAAAGGGCCAGGGACCAGATAGGTCTCCACGACTCTGCCAGCACACCCAGAAATGGGCTTTGCTGTCTCCAGGGCGCCTCTCCAGCCAATTAGGTCAACAATCAAGATCAACTGTTGGGGCCGGAGATTTAGCTCAGTGGTTCCAGCGCCTGCCTCACAAGCGCAGGTCCCTGGTTTGATCCTTGGTAACTACATACAGCAACACCGGTGTGGTGACTCATGCCTACCGGCAATCAGTACCATATACCATAGTGCCAGGCTTGATGGCTCAAACCTGTAATCCCAGCACTCGGGGGGCAGAAACAGGAGGACTGCCGAGTTCGAGGCTTGCCTGAGCTACATAGTGAGCTCAGGGCCATCCTGAACTACAAAGCAAGGCCCTGTCTCAAAAAAAAAAAAAAAAGATCAACTGTCGCAGGAACCTCCCCTAATTACCTACAGCCTGGTTACTTTCTCGCCCACCCCCCTTCACACACCATTTTCACACAAGTTGGTTTTCTTCCTGTTTGGCTTTATTCTGTGGGACTTATTCCCCAATGTGGAAATACTGGTCAAAGGCTATGAAACGTCCTTGTACAAGGTCATGATACTCTCCAGCAGTGTCATGGTAGGTATCCTGCTTTCTCTCCCAGGGGCCTCGACAGAGGGTTTTATAGTTTTTCTTTTGTTTTTTGGAGACAGGATCTCGCTTTGCAGTTCAAGATGGCCCTGAGCTCACTATGTAGCCCAGGCAAGCCTCAAACTCACAGCAATCCTCCTGCCTCTGCCTCTCCCCCCACCCCCAGTGCTGGGATTACAGGCATGAGCCACCATGCCTGGCTTATAATTTTGATCCATATATGGCTCATATTACAAGCCACCTGAAGCACCATCTTTGCTGTAGATTCTTCGCCTATCTCATTTTGTGGGCTGTACGTATCTGCCTTCAAGGTCTGTAACAATTCTGTGCATGTCTTTCTTTTTTCCTTTCTTTCTTCCTTTCCTTCTTCCTGCCAGGGATTTAACCCAGGGCTGGCTCACTGAGCTATACCCCTGGACTTCTTTTACATTTTTATTTTTTAATTTTAGACAGAGGTTTACTAAGTGTCCCAGGCTGGGCTCAAATTTGCAATCTTTCTGCCTCAGCCCCTCAGGGTGGTGGGATCAGAGGTGTGCACCTCAGGGCCTGGCTTCTCTGTGAAATTATGACATGTCCTTAACCATCTGTTTATCACAACTGACTCCAACCACCTTCCCCTTTAACAGGATGTTATTCTTTGTATCCTACAGATTTTATTTCTTTACAGTAAAACACATCCACTCTGTTAATGATCACTTTTATATAGAATTTTCAAACACATGTGCTCTTCACGGCAAGGATAAATATTCCATCTGCTTCCTCTGGCTTTTAAGAGTTTAAAACTAACTTTTTAATACACCCAGAATGTACGGCATAGAATGTGAGATATAAATCTGAATTTATTTTCTCCACATTCCCAAGAGCCGTTTACTTTAAAAACTATTCCTTTCCCTACTGTTGTCTGCAAATTTGCTATCTATAAATGTCCTCCATTTACTTAGATCTATTTGATGCACCGATCTTTTTTGTTCTGCTTTATCCCAACATGGTCCACTTTTAATAACTACTGCTTACCTGCCTGGTGTGCTTATAGGAGTCCTACTGCTAAAAACCCCTGCACACCCCCAGGTAGGTGGGCCAAGCTTTCCTGATTAGTATTACTATTAAGATGTTTCGTGTCTTCTAAAATATCTCACTGGAATTTTCGCCAGGCCATGAATTCAAGACATAAACTTTGGAGCATCGACTCTTTAATACTTTAACTTCTCTTCAGAAGCAACCGCAAAGGATTTTGTAATTTTCTTTGAATAGAAATTGTGTCATTTGCAAACAGCGATATTTTTATCTCTTCCTTCCCTATACCAATCCCTCTAGTTTCTTTTTGTTCCTATATTGTTATGACAAGCATCTGTTAAACTTTGTTAAATAAGAGTCAAGATAAGGGGCATTGGTTTAGTTCCTGTTTTTCGGAGTATGCTTCTAACACTTCTGCACTTCCAACCTGCAGCCCATTACAAAGCTACTATGGGGTCACATCATGCATGTTTCTTCGCATTCTTAGGTGGAAATCTCTGATACACATATTTATATCTTTATGATGCTTTATAACATATGTAATTATTTTTTATTTTAGTTTTTTGAGACAGGGTCTTGCTTTGTAGTTCAGGCTGGCCCTGAACCCACTATATAGCCCAGGCAAGCCTTGAACTCACAGCAATCCTCCTGCCTCTGCCTCCTGAGTGCTGGGATTATAGGTGTGAGCCACCACATCCGGCACAGTGGTATGTGGTACCGGGGATCAAACTCAGGACCTTGAGCTTACCAGGCAGATGCCGGAGCCACTGAACTATATCCTGGCCCGACACATACCATTTTTTTAGACAAGATCTTCCTATGTAGTCCAGGCTGGTCTTGAAATCACAGGGATCCCCCTGCCTTAGCTTCCTAAGGGCTGAGATGACAGGCACATACCACCATGACCAGCTCAAGACTCTGTTACTAAAAAGCCTGTTAAGTGACTTTAAAATTCATCTGGAAGATTCATTAATACTAATAAGAAAATTGAGTTTTGACTCTTGATGCTCCATTCAAATAGCACCTCCTCTGTGAAGCCTCCCCAACCCTCACCTCTCTGAAGGAGGCTTCGAGGGTTTTCCCTCTGGACTTCTACAGCGTGAGCCTGGAACTGGCTGAGGCAGCCAGGACATGACTGAGCTAAGCAGGCAGAAGGACATCTGTCAAAGGCCAGCATGGCCCAGGTGGCCAGACAGAAAAGACCCTAGCCTCGGCAGTGGAACAGTATTCTATCCACTGCTTATCAACAACACAGAGGCCCTGGCAGGTTAAGTCAGTTACCAGGGTCCCTCGGGCACGCAGTGAGCAAGGGGCTCAAACTGCCTCCTCCCACCACACCACACTCTTCCAAATGGAAGGACAGGGCAAGGCCACGGTCCGTGGACAGGACCTGGGTACCAAGCACAGCAGCAGAACAGGAACCAACCCAGAAGCCTGTAAGAAGAACCGAGACTCAGAGAAGGAAACAGGATACAGGAACAAGACAGGAAGCTTCGCTACTGTGTCAGAGCTAGAACTGTATCTGAGCCCAGCATCCTGAGCCGAAGGGATCTGAGCTTCCACTTTCTCAGACCAGGCGGGACTGTCAGAGCTGAGGGTGGACAGAATTCTGGACATGACTTAGTCATGTCCTGGCTCTGGCAGCCTCTGTTCTCTTCATCGGCCATCACCCTTGAAGGATCAGTGGATTGACCCACCTGGATGGACTCACACACTTGGCTACCTTGACACAGGCTGGGCAGCCACGCTGGGGCAAGATGGTCCCCCATCACCCCACCAAGCGCACCAGGGAAACTCTGCAGCCCTCTCTGGAAGGCGTGTGGGCACCAAGGAAGCCAAAACAAGAGGTGTGAGCATCGCATCTTCACCACATCAAAGGGCAGCAGTGTGGCCCATGCTGCAATAGTTAAAAGCATCAGGCTTGTAACAGGTGACAGGTACGCTGGACCCTGGACATGTGGTACTTAAGGTCAGAGGAGGGGCAGGTGCCATTTCCTCCCCACCTGCAGGTGGCTGGAAACGCAGCAGCAGCAGCAGCAGCAGCAGCAGCAGCAGCAGCAGCAGCAGCAGCAGGACCTGAATCCACATTTTAACAAAGTCTCTGGATGCAAGGAGACCTGAGGAAGCAAGCAGTACTGTGCTTGGGGGGTGTAGGTGTGGGTTCAAAAAAATGAAAGAGAAAAGAAAATTAAAAACAAAAATAGAATTAAATAACATGAACAAATGCCAAGGAAGAGAAAGTTGGCTCTTTGGGAAAATAAATCTCATGGAATTAATAAACTAGGAGTTCTATTGATTTTTCAAAAGAATGAACTGGCTGGGCATGGTGGCACACAACTGTAATCTCAGCACTCAGGAGGCTGAGGCAGGAGAATGATTAAGTTTGAGGCCAGTCTGAACTACAGTAGTGAGATCCTGTCTCCAAAGAAAAGAAAAGAAAAGAAAAGAAAAGACCCTAAAAAGGAAAAAAACAACAGAATGAACTGGAAAAAGTAGAAAAATCCAAAGACTCCTTAAACGACCCTTTGATACAATGCTTAAGGAAGTGAATTTTAAACTCATAACTTTGAAAAACAGAATTAATGAGACGACATTTACAAATTCACAAGATACACTAAATGCAAAAGGAGAGCCTCGCAGAGTGTCATAGCAAAGGAGTGAGACAAGCCAAGAATGACCCACTCGGCAGCCCGGAAGGGTCTTTCAATTACATGTAAACATTTCTAATCACCGAATTTACAAGCAAACCACTCATGCTTTCCTATTTAGAAACTCCAAAGTGCGTGTTTTTACAAAGCACAAGTCTCTCTCACCACCACTGTGGACCCCAAGGGGCCCTCCAGCATGAGCTATTTCGGGGCTCTGGTGTCTCAGTGCACAAACCCAGCACAAGCACAGCATTGCCAACACAATGGTGGCTTGGGGGTGTTTAATTTTTCAAAAATAGTGCCACAGTGCACATACTATTCTGCAACTTGCTTTTTTCCACTCAGTATTACCTTCCTGAGATCTGTTTCCAGGGCCAGGTAGCAATCTGACACATTCCTTACCCATATGATGTGCAAGGTACTGCCTGCTTCTTTTTTTTTAAACAGGGTCTTGCTACATAGTTCTGGCTGACCTTGAACTCACTATGGAGCCCAGGCTGACCTCAAATTTGCAGCGATTCTCCTACCTCAGCTTCCCAAGGGCTGGCATGACTAATTCTATTCTTCGTTTCTCATTGCCTCATAATCCATTAACACCAAATTAATTTACAGACCCACCTCAGGATTTATTTAGCCCTCTTCATACCCACAGATATTTACAGTTCTGTTTCCAGTTTTCCACTACTACAATGTCAAGAGTTCCATGCATGTGTGAGAGTTTTTCCCTAGGGGGGGATAATAAAACTGCTGGTCCTAAGACATGGAATTTAAAATTTAGACAAATCATCTTCCAAAGCATCTGGGTCCATTTATTCTCACCATCACTGTACAAAAGTATTTTTTCTTTATGTTCTTACCAAGTCAATATATGATCAAATGTTTTTATCTTTTCTGATCGGACAGGTCATGAATGTTCTCCTGTTCTGGTTCTGAATGCATTTTTATCATTAGACAGTTCATGCCTCTTTTCGTATACTGAAGAACTATTCACACTTTTTGTCTTGTGAGTTTATGCCCATGTCCTCTACTTAATTTCCAGTTAATGACCCTTTTTATTTATTTCTAAGAGCTCTTTGTATATTAAGAAAATTAGTTCATTTTATCACATGTGCAGTAAATATATTTTTCTCAGGTTATCATTTCACTTTTGGTTTTGTTTATGGTGTTTTTCTGAAGTGGTGGTTTTCATCTTTCACGCTGTCAAATTTATCCATCTTTTATTTGCTGCCTGAGAGGATTCATATCAAACTTACAAAGGTTTCTCAGTTCCCAGATAACAGAAAAATTCTTCTAGTGCTTTTCTACCTTAACCCTTTAGTTCGATCTTTGATTTAGCTTGGATAAATCTATTTTAGCCTGAGACATAAATTAGGGGTCTTGTCCCCCTATAGTTTTTAAGATCCTTTATTTCCTCCTACACTGAAAATGCTGCCTCTCTCACTACACACACGTACCCGGAGTGATTTCAACCGATCTGCCCCACATTATCCCAATTATTCTAGTTTTAACACACTAGCTGTTAGAGCTCGACCCTCCCCACTTCTTCTTCATATTTTTCACACACGCCAATTTTCTCCATAGACATTTAGAATCGGCTTTTCTATTCCCAAAATAATTCTGCTAGTAATTTTATTGCATTCACACTTTAACTGTATAGGAAAAGCATCATTTTTATAACACTGACTCTTACCTAGCCAAGGTTTTATTATCTTTCTAAGTCTTTTATGTCCTTTTGGAGCACTGATGCTATATACAAATATAATTTTATTAAGCTTAAAACTAGATATTTTATCCCTTTTGTTGCTTACTTAAGTGGGAGTTTTTTCCTTCCTCCGTGTTTCCTAGGATATAAGAGAATTACTCACCTCAGGCATTAATATTCATCCAACAACCTTACTGACCCCTCTCGTTTTTTCATACCTCTTACTCCTTTGTCCTATCTAATGATGCCCTTATTCCTCCAGAACATAGTTATATAATTATCATCCTTAATTAGGATTTGAATGAGTATACATCTGGTATTTATTCGCTACTTCAATTCTAAGTAAAACTTTGACCACTGGCTTTGCAAAGATCCATTTTCCCGTCCTGCGGAGGTATCTCATTATTCCTATTAGATATTTTTTTTAATTAGGAACAGATGTTTAATTTTTCATAAACCATTTCAGCATCTTATTTTCCCCTTAGATCCTTTAATACACTGGGTTTTTATTAATAGAAATCCTAAAATTAACCTATACTCATAGTCCCATTCGGAAACCCGCTGGCCAGAGTGCACTTATTTGCTGGACGGTACGAGGCTTGTGTGCCTCCGTCTCCCGAACTGTGCTCACTCTGGTTGTGTGTTCACTGCCCTGCTCACGCGTGTTACACCAGCCTCTGCTTCTTTTTGTGCTGCAGAAGGAGCAACTTAAACAGCACTGGAATCACCTGGGCCTTGAATATGGAGAAACGTTTACCCGGGAAACCTTCTGCCCCTAAGACTATTTTAAGGAACGGCTCTTCAGCAACTTTTTCAACGTCTTCTTGGTAATTGCTCTGTTTACACTCTAATCTATTCTGGTATCTTTTAAAAAAAATTTTTTTTGAAGGAACACACACTTTCACATTACATAAACAACCTCTAAACATAGAAAAAGAGCCTTCTGGCCCTACTCTAAAAAGCAAACGTAGCCTCCACCCCAAAGCTCACTGGGACAACGCCCCTGGGACCGGTTCCTCACTTCTTCACCGCCAGCCCTCACCGCTCGAGGCCCCAGCTTCCCTCGCTTCTGGGGTCGCACACAGAGGACAGCGGGCCGAGCCAGCCAGAAACGCGCTGCAGAGAACGTGGGCTGCCTGCCCTCCCTCGGCGCCCCGAGAGAGCTCTGTGCTGTGGCCCTTCCTTCTCCTCCCGGCTTCGCCCCGAGCCCTCTGCGGCCAGCAGCACTCTCACCCCGGACCCCCAAGTCCTCTGCCCTGATGCCCAGGACGAAAGAACCACAGTCAGGCACCTAGCAGCTGCAAGCGGCGGGGCTGCCCGGCAAGCGAGGGTCCTGCTGTCTCCAAGCTGCCATCGGGGTGAAGGCGAGGACTGCCCGCGCGAACAGAAGGCCCCACTCACAGCCCAGGACGACCAGGACTCAAGGGCCAGAGAGGAGAGAGCGCCCGGCATGCGGAGGCACTGCCACAGGGGACCCTCAGGGCATGGAGGCTGGCAGCTGCCTGGCCCAGCACGGGGACCAGCGAGGCGTAGGCACGACAAAGCAGGCAGCGAGGGCCACCGTGGGTCCCGCACAGGGAGGGACAGGAAGAAAGTGGTGTTTCGGTCGCACCCCCCACAGGCTGCGACGCCAGACTTGCCTTCAAGGAAACGGCTCGCTGTGCCAAGAACTCGGTAAGCTGGGCGCATAAACCACAACCCCACGTTGATGCCACAAGTAAAATGGACACACACACACACACACACACACACACACACGCGCGCGCGTACAACTCCAGAGCTTCATGACAGGCAGGCTAGAATCATACAGCCGTTTTTTGGCACTGCTAGAGCCTGATGTCACCAATCACTAAACTCGGGGGCATCTGTGCGCACCTGCTCACCCATGGGTCCTGCCCAAAGTGCACAACCTAAACTAGGCACTGGGGGTGCTTATCTGAAATCCCAGCCCTCTGGGGAGCTGAGGCAGAAGGATGGCAAGTTTAAGCCCAACCTGGGCAACTTGGCAACTTAGGAGGACCCAGTCTCAAAATAAAAAGTGCTTGGGATATAGCTCAGTGTGAAGACCCTGGATTCAGTCTCCAGAACCAGCGCCGCTAACAATAAAGCAGCAACCAGAGGCCTTGCTTTTAACAGCAAAGCACTAGATGGTCCCGAGGTGCTAGGGGTTCACAGGTGTGGATGACAGGCCCTAACACAGGCGGAGAAGAACTAGGGCCCCTGGGGTCCACACAGAGCCCGTAAATAAACAGCTCGTCTTCCACGGCTAGCAGCTAGCCCGGTAGCAGGCAGGCTGCCCCACAGCCATTAGTAAATGGAACCACCCCTTGCATTTCACAACTTCAGTCTAATTACTTTCCTGTAACCTCTCACAGCAGCCCCGAGCCAGATCTATCAAGTGCTGATGCCACTAATCAAGCCATAAAGCCTCAAAGTGTCATATTATTACCCTTGATAACAGCGTAAAACAAACCTTCAATAACTACCCATTTGCCTTCCCTCCCGGCTAAGGCCATCCGTCAGCCTCGCATTCACCTTATATTTCAAGTTAAAGGAAAGTGCTCTTAACCAACAAGAACTCCCTGTCCAAGACGGGCCATGCCACAGAGATGGGCAGCTCTTTTAATGAACCACCTAAACCAGGCATAGTGGTGCCCACCTGTAATCCTCGCAATCAGGAGGTGAAGCGAGAGGATCTCTGCAAGTTCGGGGCCAGCCTGAGCTACCCACTGAGCTCAAGGCCAGCTGAACTACACGGTGAGACCCTGTCTCAAAAATCAAAATACACAAAGCAAAACAAGTAACAACAGAAGAATCATGGGAGCAATGCTTTGTAGTGAGTAGGGAAAAGAGGCTCCCTTGAGCCCTGGGCCCTGTCTCAGACTGCTCTGGGCAGGGAGGACAGGTCAGGCCGGGCCAGGGAACTGATTAGAAATGGGAGTCCATAAAACTACCCCCTAGTCATCTCCCCAGCCCATAGGGAGAGGAGGAACAACCCGCCTTCAGCTGCCTCTCCAAAACTTGTCATCAGGAATTCTCGACTGCAGCTTTATCTTGCCTCACAGTACTATTTTCCTTATAATGACTTTTTAAAAATTATGTGAATTATAAAAGTAATTCATGCTCATTACAGAAAGTCAGAAAACATTTTATTTTTTAATAACCTTGTGAAGCCATAAAGCAAATGCATCTACATTAAGAAATAGCCTGCCGTGCTGGACGTGGTGGCTCGTGCCTATAATCCCAGCACTCGGGAGGCAGAGACAGGAGGACTGCTGAGTTTGAGGCGGCTTGCCTGGGCACCATAGTGAGCTCAGGGCCAGCCTGAGGGCCAGCTCACAAAGCAAGACCCTGTCTCAAAAAAAAAAAAAAAAAAAAAAAAAGTTAAAAAAAAAAGAAATAGCCAGAGGGGGCTGGAGATTTAGCTCAGTGGTTCTGGCGCCTGCCTCACAAGCGCAAGGTCCTGAGTTCGATTCCCGGTAACCACATACAATGTTGGGCGTGGAAACTCACACCCACCACCAATCAATACCACATAACCACAGTGCCAGGTGTGGTGGCGCACGCCTGTCATCCCAGCACTCGGGAGGCAGAGGCAGGAGGATTGCTGAGTTCAAGGCTTGCCTGGGCTCCATAGTGAGCTCAGGGCCAGCCTGAACTACAAAGCGAGACCCTGTCTCAAAAAAAAAAAAAAGAACAGGGACCTCACGTGAGGTTCAACTCCAGGCCTCTTGCGTGGCCCCGGCCCCGGGAAAATCACTTCACCCCTTGGAAGAACCTAACCTTCTGCTCTCTCAGACTGGACCAGGTTTCCCTTCTCACGGTCCTCATGAGATGTCAAAGAGAAAATGTACCTGGAGCTCTTAGCCGAGCGCCTAG